>CM046463.1:324452-463354 GCA_025506415.1 Flaveria robusta
AAGACTTTGTTAATGATAATGAAACATCTATAACTTTACTTTTATGTAAATTCTAATCTATCTGAAGCCTACATCGTATTTCTATTGTGACATTAGTCCTATTCCCAGTGAGATGTTGCTTCTTTGGCATTTCAAAAATTATGCGATTAAATATTTGTTTGGAATGTACATGGCCTTTGGAGAGTTGCAGCAGAGTAACGATACTCCCTTCACATGTATTACCTTGTTCATTGGATTAATTTTAAGACTTGCAGCATTAATAGTTTGAACGTTCTAGCATTATGCCTTGATAGCGTAATCGGATGTCACATAACCAGTTTAGGCATTGCTCTCGGTATATTGTGGATGTGGTGAGAACGCTGCGGGGAACCCTATATATAAGCATCACCGGTATACAAAGAATGTGTTTGAACTGGGCTATGTGATGATCTTGATTAATTGGAGTAAGAAATGTCAGAAATGATAAGGTAACATGATTGGTTGTACATACAAGGGATTCTTGACCTGATAGTCACAAGAGTATGATGGAAAAGGGGAAGCAGTAAGTCTAACCCGCTGGATTGAGAAAAATGGATGCTATAATGGGTATCAACATATATGCTGAAAACCAGAAGATAAAGTATGTTGCTTACTCACTAGTGGGTAAAGCACTAATATGGTAGAATACCCAAGCTCAAGCCTGAGGTAGGGAGGCTGTGATAGCCATGACTGGGGATGACCTCAAAGCTTGGTAATTGAGTACTACTGCCCGATAAATGAAATGCAAAAGTTAGAGTTGGATTTCTAGAATCATGTAATGGTGGAGTCGGGTAATGCTCCTTACACTAACAGACTCAATGAGTTGGCGAAGTTGGTGTCACACATTATGGCACCTGGATTAGAGAGAATTGAAAAGAACATTGGGAGAATTTAGTGAGTAGGAAAAAGTAAGTTGGAGAGTTGAACAAGTAAAGTACTGTGAAGGCAAACAAGAAGACCAAGGTCGTAAACCCCAGTTGTTTAGAAAACAATTACTTAATAGAGATGGCAATTGGTAAATTTACACCCTAGTACTAGAAGATCAAGCGCTTGCCAAAGACTTAATACCATATAAATTGGAAATTTTTAACATGGTAGTGGGTATGGATTGTTATCGAGGCTTGGAGCGTAGCTAGTCATCAGGAGAAGGTAGTACGTATTCAGATGTTAGATGGCGAAGTGTTCAAGATTTAGGAGAACGACCCTAGAAGAAATTTAAGGCTCCTTTCTTCTATGAAGACTCGTTGATCCCTGAAGGAGTTGTGTTACGAGTTCCTTGCACATGTGGTGGAAAAGAAGGCAGATGAAAGAAAGATAGGTGATATACCTATTGTGCTGGACTTCGAGACGTCTTTCAAGACAATTTATTAGGATTACCCCCCCTCATCATCAAGTAGAATTCTAGATTGATCTGATCACTTCATAGCAAAGGCGCTCTATCAATTAACACCATCGAAAATTCAGGAGTTGTAGAGACAATTACAAGAACTCCTAGATAAGGGCTTTATCCAACATAGTCACTTGCTGTGGGGAGCACTGATGTTGTTTGTTAAAAAGGAGGATGAGATGTTCCGGATGGGTATAGATTATCAAGAGTTGAACAAGTTGACCATAAAGAATCGATATCCTCTTTTCGGAATTGATAATTTATTTGACAGTTGTAGGGAGCTACGTATTTTTTTAAAAGATTAACTTCTGGTCGAACTATCATCAATTGAGGGTTCACGAGGATAACATACCAAAGATAACAATTAGAACTTGTTATGGGCACTTTGAGTTCTTAATCATGTCGTTCGGCATGACAAACGCTCTAATAGTATTCACGGACTTGATGAACAGAGTATGCAAGTCGTACCTGGATAAGTTTATGATTGTGTTTATAGACGATATCCTCACCTTATTCGTGATCAAAAGGAGAGCATAAACAACGTCTGAGGGTAAAGTTAAAGATGTTGGGAGAAGAGAAACTCTATGTCAAATTCTTCAAGTGTGAGTTCTGTTTGCATGTAGGGAAGTTTCCGGGTCACGTGGTCAATGAGGAGGGAATACACGTTGATATAGGGATTATTTAAGCAGATAAGAAGTGAAATACACCTAAGACGCATATGATAATTCAATAATTCTTAGGGTTAGCTGGATACTACAAATGGTTCATTGGAAAATTTCTAAATATTGTCCAACCGTTGGTAATGTTGACCTAAAAGGATAAGAAATTTTATTGGGGATCCAAGCAAGAAGAGACTGTTCAAACATTGAAGGACAAGTTCTGCAACGCTCCGATATTGACCTTTCCTAATGGGTGAAATGATTTTGTGGTACTCTGTGACGCATCACATTTAGGACTAGGTTACGTTCTATTGCAAAAGGTTAAAGTAATCGCCTATGCCTCTTGACAACTTAAAAATCACGAGAACAATTATACGACATATGATTTAGAATTGGGTGTTGTAGTGTTTACACTTAAGATTTGAAGGTATTACCTGTATGTATCAAAGTGTGTCATCTATATCGATCATAAGAGGCCTCAACATATCATTGGTAAAAAGGAATTAAACACGCATTAGAGGCAATGAGTTGAACTTATCAGCAATTATGATTCTGATATTCAGTATCATCCATGAAAGACGAAGGTGCCAACTGATGAGTGGAGCGGGAAGGAGCGTGTTAAACCCTTACGCGCACGAGTTTTGGAAATTACTATACAATCAACCCTAAAGGATTATATTCATCGGCACAAGGTGAGGCGTTGAATGCGGAGAATATTACAAGTGAGAAGTTTTGTGGGTTAGATAAACAAATGGGACACAAGGAAGATGGTGTAAAATACTTCTTGGATTATACGTAGGTGCCAAAGCGGGGAAATGTATGGGAATTGGTTATGCACGAAACACATAAGTCGAGGTACTCTATTCAACTTTGCACGAACAAGATGTATCAGTATCTTAAGGAATTGTAGTGGTCGTTAGGTGTGAATAAGAATATTTTCCTCTTATGTTATTAAATGTTTAACGTGCTCCAAGGTTAAAGCAGAACATCAGAAACCTTTGGGATCGCTGCAGCAACCAGATTTCTTCAATGGAAATGGGAGAACATAACAATGAATTTCATTATCAAGTTGCCAAGGACAAGTCGCGGGCATGACTCGATTTGGGTTGTTATAAACCGAATAATGAAATCCACTCGATTCTTACCAATTCGAGAATATTACAAAATGGACAAGCTAGCTAGAATCTATGTGAATGAAATTTGGGCTAGACATGGAGAGCCTGAATTGATCATATTGGATCGTGGTAGTCGATTTACGTCACGATTCTAGTATACTCATTAGAAGGCAATGAGCACTTGGTTAGACCTCAATACTACTTATCATCCACAAACAGATGTTTAAAGTGAATGCTACTATCCATACCCTTAATGATATGCTCAAGGCTTGCGTGATTGATTTCGGTGGAAGTTAGGACACTCATTTCCTATTGATTGAGTTCTCTTATAATAATAGTTATCACATGAACGTCAAATGTGCTCCATTTGAGGCATTGCATGAAGAAATTGTCGATAACCGGTATGTTGGGCTGAAGTTGGTGAAAGTCAGTTAATAGGTCTAGATATTATTTAAGAAACAACTGATAAGGCATTCAAAATTAAATATAGACTCAACGTAGTAAGAGACCATCAGAAAAGTTATGCTAATAATTGATGAAAACCTTTGGAGTTTTTGTGTGGGAGGCCGAGTTCTGTTGAATGTTTTTCCTTGAAAAGGAAGTGTAATAGTTAGAAAGAAAGGAAAACTAGCTTCGAGGTATGTAGGATCATTTGAAATCACTAAAAGGATTAGCCGTGTGGCGTATCGATTAAAGTTACCCTTGAAACATAATGGCATGTACGATACATTTAATGTATCAAGTCTAAAGAAATTTTTGGCTGAGGGTTCCCTTCATGTGCCAATCTAGGAAATTCGAATCGACAAGAAACTCCACTTCGTGAAGGAACCCATAGAAATTATGGACCGAGAAGTGAAGCAATTGAAACGCAGCAAGATTCCAATCGTTAGAGTGAGATGGAACTCTAAGCGAGGGCCTGAGTTTACATGGGAACGGGAAGACCAGATGAAATCTAAATATCCGCATCTGTTCGCGGATAGAGCTCGGCATCTAACTCCAGCTGAATTTCGAGACGAAATTCTCTCAACTGGGGGATACTGTGACATCCGTCACTATCAGGTCCGTCAATTGACTCGAAGCTCGTTAACTCCCCTTGTGCATTTATTATTTCGCGTAATTAATTCTTTTTCGAATCGAATCTCGTCGTATCTGCCTTACGCGTTGAACCTAATATTGTATAAATAATAAATAATAAAACTGATCATTAATAGTATAAATAACATTACTATTATTGTTATTATTATTATTATTATTATTATTATTATTATTATTATTATTATTATTATTATTATTATTATTATTATTATTATTAAAGTTCAAGGTATAAATTGCCAATTAAGCAAACTTAAGGGGATTAATTGTTGTGTTTTTGAAGGGCTAACATGCAAATGTGTAAAACACATATAACTGCTCGAGACACCCCCCGTAAACCCTAAAGCCCCACCCTCCATCCGCGGCCAATCCGACAGCCCTCCCCCTGTCTCGCGATCGACCTCACCTCCGGCCAGGTTCCCGCCGTCGACTGTCGTCCGTGACCTCGTGATCGTTGACAACTTCCCGTCGAGCGATTCGAGCAGGTACATGTTTGTTCTTTTTCGTTCCGTTTGGTTTCGTTTCGTCCAGTTCGGGTTCGGTTCCATGGTTCGGGTTGATTCGGCGATCTACGGTGATGTATGTAGTTGTGCGGCGGTGTGCGAATGTAGATATATACGTGCGTGTTTTGTTGTATGTGTGTGCGTTTGTATGTTTTGTTGTATGTATGTGCGTTTGTTTGTATTGTTTGTGTGTGTGCTGCGTATTTTATATATAAGCATGTGTGTGTTACGTAATGTATGTTGGAGTGTGTATGTATGTAATATATATATATATATATATATATATATATATATATATATATTTGGGTGTGTATGATGGTGGATAGATTGTATGAAGAAATATATATATATTAAATACATAAGTATATACTTTGTGATCATATATGTATATAGTATATATATATATATATAAATATATATATGTTCATGTGATCATGTAGGTATGTATGTGTATATACTGTATGATGATATATATATATATATATACATATATATATATATACGTGTATATTTATGTGTTCGTTTGTATGAATATATGAGCGTGTGTCTTTATTTGTATGTAAAAATGCGAACATGAGTGTGGTGTGTGTGTTAGTCGTGTGTGTGTATATATAATGTATATTGGTATACGTTTATGATATAAGTTAATGGTGCGTTCTGCGATTTATGTGTATATTGGTCCGAGCATATAAGAAAATATATAATGGCACGTATGATTGTAAGCTAATATGAGTATATAATAATAGTGTATTTAAAATAATTAGATATTTGTGCGCATATTCTTTTTATGTCTAATTGATCGAGCAATCAAATTATATATATATATATATATATATATATATATATATATATATGATTATAAATAAATACCTCTTGAAGCAATTCCCATGACAAACCCGAACCGACCCGAAACCGACCGAAGGTACCTATTCTTTTTAGACGCGTTTTAAGATTTAAGATGAAATTATATATAGGTGCTTGATCGTTCGTTTGTTCTCATCCTTTGAAGTTTTTGTTCATTTTATTTTCATCACATCTCAAGGTGAGTTTCGCGGCCCCGTTTTCATTTTAACTATTTACAAACTTGGGGGAAAAGTATGCTCACTCTTTTATGCTGTGAGCTCATTTATTCTTGGGACTGTTGTGTTTACTGTTATGTAAGTATATATCTGGTACATGCATGAGTTGCTGTGTGGTTCTTTATTCACAACTATTTAATTCCGGTGTGGAACCGACGGACAGGTATTGATATTACTATTGGGCTGACACCCCCACCCTTGTTTGTTAGTATACTAGTTGGGACTGACAGTGGCCAGGAACGGGCCCTAGGGTGAATATGTTCCGACAAGATCTGTGTGTACGTCGTAGGTTTAGTTGTGATACTCATGTTTACATGTGATATTACTTGCTTATAACTGTTTACACTATGTCCTACAAAACTATTACACAGCATCAATTATATTTACTACTTAAACCTGCGAACTCACCAACAATATGTTGACCTTTTTGAGCATATCTTTTCAGGTAACAACCAGTAAGGATAGCTAGGGATGCTGCCTTAGCGACGACCCTAGGATTTGCATTATTTAAACTTATTGGATGTCTCTGACAATTATGTTGGATTTTCTTTGTTATTCATATTTTGTCCACTTGTTCCCGGTTTGTGGGATATACATTTCTTTTGCCTTTTTTTGGCTATGTTTGTCGTGGAATTGACTAACTACGACACAAGTCTCCATTTGTGTCCGGTGACGTCATGGCACGTTGACTTTTCATCATTTAATGCATCTCTATTAATTAACAATGTGTTATGACGATCCCGTCCGTTACATCCTCGTGTTTCCGCTATAAGCGGGGGTGTGACAGATTATAATAATCATTAGAATCACACTAATTAATTAAAAATGAAACATAGAGCCTATTGTTTGAACAAAACCAAAACCGAACACGAAACCACACGAACGATCCTTGAAATCAAAAAGGATGGAGAATCACATACAATGATGGAATGAAAGTGAACAGTTGTCAAACAAGAAACACAATGTATGATCGATTAAAATGAACTCAATCGAGCTAACATGACAAAGTAAATAAGATTTTCTTGTAGTTTAATCAAATTGTGCAACTACAGATTAGTGCATTAAAGTATTCACGAAAGTTTAAGTAAAATACATAGCAACCTCCAATGCTATAAAGATTTGATTCTCGTGCCTTTTAAACGCACTACTGAACTAATCTAATCAAATTTGATTATAATAATCAATGGAATTACACTAATTAATTAAAAATGAAACATAGAGCCTATTGTTTGAACAAAACCAAAACCGAAACCACACGAACGACCCTTGAAATCAATAAGAATGGAGAATCACATACAGTGATGGAATGAAAGTAAACAGTTGTCAAACAAGAAACACAATGTATGATCGATTACAAAGAACTCAATCAAGCTAACATGACAAAGGAAATAAGATTTTCTTGTAGCTTTATCAAATTGTGCACCTACAGATTAGTGCATTAAAGTATTCACGAAAGTTTAAGTAAAATACACAGGAAAGGAACTAGTTATACGACAACATTAATCAACAATAGTTCTCACGTGGATAGCTTTTCGCTTTTCATAACAACCTCCAACGCTATAAAGATTTGATTCTCATGCCTTCTTAACGCACTACTAAACTAATCTAATCAAATTTGATTATAATAATCAATGGAATCACACTAATTAATCAAAAATAAACCATAGAGCCTACTGTTTGAACAAAACCAAAACCGAACACGAAACCACACGAACAACCCTTGAAATCAATAACAATGTAGAATCACATTACAGTGATGGAATGAAAGTAAACAGTTGTCAAACAAGAAACACAATGTATGATCGATTAAAAAGAACTCAATCAAGCTAACATTACTATGTAAATAAGATTTTCTTGTAGTTTAATCAAATTGTGCAACTACAGATTAGTGCATTAAAGTATTCACGAAAGTTAAGTAAAATACATGGCAACCTCCAATGCTATAAAGATTTGATTATCGTGCCTTTTAAACGCACTACTGAACTAATCTAATCAAATTTGATTATAATAATCAATGGAATCACACTAATTAATTAAAAATGAAACATAGAGCCTATTGTTTGAACAAAACCAAAACCTAACACGAAACCACACGAACGACCCATGAAATCAATAAGAATGGCAAATCACATTACAGTGATGGAATGAAAGTAAACAGTTGTCAAACAAGAAACACAATGTATGATCGTTTAAAAAGAACTCAATCAAGCTAAATTACAAAGTAAATAAGATTTTCTTGTAGCTTAATCAAATTGTGCAACTACAGATTAGTGCATTAAAGTATTCACGAAAGTTTAAGTAAAATACATAGCAACCTTCAATGCTATATAGATTTTATTCTCGTGCCTTCTTAACGCACTACTGAACTAATCTAATCAAACTTGATTATAATAATCAATGGAATCGCACTAATTAATTAAAAATGAAACAAAGAGCCTATTGTTTGAACAAAACCAAAACCGAACACGAAACCACACGAACGATCCTTGAAATCAATAAGGATGGAGAATCACATATAATGATGGAATGAAAGTAAACAGTTGTCAAACAAGAAACACAATGTATGATCGATTAAAATGAACTCAATCGAGCTAACATGACAAAGTAAATAAGATTTTCTTGTAGTTTAATCAAATTGTGCAACTACAGATTAGTGCATTAAAGTATTCACGAAAGTTTAACTAATATACATAGCAACCTCCAATGCTATAAAGATTTGATTCTCGTGCCTTTTAAACGCACTACTGAACTAATCTAATCAAATTTGATTATAATAATCAATGAAATCACACTAATTAATTAAAAATGAAACATAGAGCCTATTGTTTGAACAAAACCAAAACCGAACACGAAACCACACGAACGACCCTTGAAATTAATAAGAATGGCGAATCACATTACAGTGATGGAATGAAAGTAAACAGTTGTCAAACAAGAAACACAATGTATGATCGATTACAAAGAACTCAATCAAGCTAACATGACAAAGTAAATAAGATTTCTTGTAGCTTTATCAAATTGTGCACCTACATATTAGTGCATTAAAGTATTCACAAAAGTTTAAGTAAAATACACAGGAAAGGAACTAGTTTTACGACAACATTAATCAACAATAGTTCTCAAGTGGATAGCTTTTTGCTTTTCATAACAACCTCAAAAGCTATAAAGATTTGATTCTCTTGCCTTCTTAACGCACTACTAAACTAATCTAATCAAATTTGATTATAATAATCAATGAAATCACACTAATTAATCAAAAATAAAACATAGAGCCTACTGTTTGAACAAAACCAAAACCGAACACGAAACCACACGAACAACCCTTGAAATCAATAAGAATGTAGAATCACATTACAGTGATGGAATGAAAGTAAACAGTTGTCAAACAAAAAACACAATGTATGATCGATTAAAAAACTCAATCAAGCTAACATTACAAAGTAAATAAGATTTTCTTGTAGTTTAATCAAATTGTGCAACTACAGATTTGTGCATTAAAGTATTCACGAAAGTTTAAGTAAAATACATAGCAACCTTCAATGCTATTAATTTTTGATTCTCGTGCCTTCTTAACGCACTACTGAACTAATCTAATCAAATTTGATTATAATAATCAACGAAATCACACTAATTAATTAAAAATGAAACATAGAGCCTATTGTTTGAACAAAACCAAAACCGAACACGAAACCACACGAACGATCCTTGAAATCAATAAGGATGGAGAATCACATACAATGATGGAATGAAAGTAAATAGTTGTAAAACAAGAAACACAATGTATGATCGATTAAAAAGAACTCAATCAAGCTAACATTACTATGTAAATAAGATTTTCTTGTAGTTTAATCAAATTGTGCAACTACAGATTAGTGCATTAAAGTATTCACGAAAATTAAGTAAAATACATAGCAACCTCCAATGCTATAAAGATTTGATTCTCGTGCCTTTTAAACGCACTACTGAACTAATCTAATCAAATTTGATTATAATAATCAATGGAATCACACTAATTAATTAAAAATAAAACATAGAGCCTATTGTTTGAACAAAACGAAAACCTAACACGAAACCACACGAACGACCCTTGAAATCAATAAGAATGGCAAATCACATTACAGTGATGGAATGAAAGTAAACAGTTGTCAAACAAGAAACACAATGTATGATCGATTAAAAAGAACTCAATCAAGCTAACATTACTATGTAAATAAGATTTTCTTGTAGTTTAATCAAATTGTGCAACTATAGATTAGTGCATTAAAGTATTCACGAAAGTTTAAGCAAAATACATAGCAACCTCCAATGCTATAAAGATTTGATTCTCGTGCCTTCTTAACGCACTACTGAACTAATTTAATCAAATTTGATTATAATAATCAATGGAATCACACTAATTAATTAAAAATGAAACATAGAGCCTATTGTTTGAACAAAACCAAAACCGAAACCACACGAACGACCCTTGAAATCAATAAGAATGGAGAATCACATACAGTGATGGAATGAAAGTAAACAGTTGTGAAACAAGAAACACAATGTATGATCGATTACAAAGAACTCAATCAAGCTAACATGACAAAGTAAATAAGATTTTCTTGTAGCTTTATCAAATTGTGCACCTACAGATTAGTGCATTAAAGTATTCACGAAAGTTTAAGTAAAATACACAGGAAAGGAACTAGTTTTACGACAACATTAATCAACAATAGTTCTCAAGTGGATAGCTTTATGCTTTTCATAACAACCTCCAAAGCTATAAAGATTTGATTCTCTTGCCTTCTTAACGCACTACTAAACTAATCTAATCAAATTTGATTATAATAATCAATGGAATCACACTAATTAATTAAAAATGAAACATAGAGCCTATTGTTTGAACAAAACCAAAACCTAACACGAAACCACACGAACGACCCTTGAAATCAATAAGAATGGCAAATCACATTACAGTGATGGAATGAAAGTAAACAGTTGTCAAACAAGAAACACAATGTATGATCGATTAAAAAGAACTCAATCAAGCTAACATTACTATGTAAATAAGATTTTCTTGTAGTTTAATCAAATTGTGCAACTATAGATTAGTGCATTAAAGTATTCACGAAAGTTTAAGCAAAATACATAGCAACCTCCAATGCTATAAAGATTTGATTCTCGTGCATTCTTAACGCACTACTGAACTAATTTAATCAAATTTGATTATAATAATCAATGGAATCACACTAATTAATTAAAAATGAAACATAGAGCCTATTGTTTGAACAAACCAAAACCGAAACCACACGAACGACCCTTGAAATCAATAAGAATGGAGAATCACATACAGTGATGGAATGAAAGTAAACAGTTGTGAAACAAGAAACACAATGTATGATCGATTACAAAGAACTCAATCAAGCTAACATGACAAAGTAAATAAGATTTTCTTGTAGCTTTATCAAATTATGCACCTACAGATTAGTGCATTAAAGTATTCACGAAAGTTTAAGTAAAATACACATGAAAGGAACTAGTTTTACGACAACATTAATCAACAATAGTTCTCAAGTGGATAGCTTTATGTTTTTCATAACAACCTCCAAAGCTATAAAGATTTGATTCTCTTGCCTTCTTAACGCACTACTAAACTAATCTAATCAAATTTGATTATAATAATCAATGGAATCACACTAATTAATCAAAAATAAAACATAGAGCCTACTGTTTGAATAAAACCAAAACAGAACACGAAACCACACGAACGACCCTTGAAATCAATAAGAATGTAGAATCACATTACAGTGATAGAATGAAAGTAAACAGTTGTCAAACAAAAAACACAATGTATGATCGATTAAAAAACTCAATCAAGCTAACATTACAATGTAAATAAGATTTTCTTGTAGTTTAATCAAATTGTGCAACTACAGATTAGTGCATTAAAGTATTCACGAAAGTTTAAGTAAAATACATAGCAACCTTCAATGCTATTAAGATTTGATTCTCGTGCCTTCTTAACGCACTACTGAACTAATCTAATCAAATTTGAATATAATAATCAATGGAATCACACTAATTAGTTAAAAATGAAACATAGAGCCTATCGTTTTAACAAAACCAAAACCGAACACGAAACCACACGAAAGATCCTTGAAATCAATAAGGATGGAGAATCACATACAATGATGGAATGAAAGTAAACAGTTGTCAAACAAGAAACACAATGTATGATTGATTAAAATGAACACAATCGAGCTAACATGACAAAGTAAATAAAATTTTCTTGTTGTTTAATCAAATTACGCAACTACAGATTAGTGCATTAAAGTATTCACGAAAGTTTAACTAAAATACTAGCAACCTCCAATGCTATAAAGATTTGATTCTCGTGCCTTTTTAACGCACTACTGAACTAATCTAGTCAAATTTGATTATAATAATCAATGGAATCAAACTAATTAATTAAAAATGAAACATAAAGCCTATTGTTTGAACAAAACCAAAACCTAACACGAAACCACACGAACGACCCTTGAAATCAATAAGAATGTAGAATCACATTACAGTGATGGAAAGAAAGTAAACAGTTGTCAAACAAGAAACACAATGTATGATCGATTAAAAAGAACTCAATCAAGCTAACATTACAATGTAAATAAGATTTTCTTGTAGTTTAATCAAATTGTGCAACTACATATTAGTGCATTAAAGTATTCACGAAAGTTAAGTAAAATACATAGCAACCTCCAATGCTATAAAGATTTGATTCTCGTGCCTTTTAAACGCACTACTGAACTAATCTAATCAAATTTGATTATAATAATCAATGGAATCACACTAATTAATTAAAAATGAAACATAGAGCCTATTGTTTGAACAAAACCAAAACCTAACACGAAACCACACGAACGACCCTTGAAATCAATAAGAATGGCGAATCACATTACAGTGATGGAATGAAAGTAAACAGTTGTCAAACAAGAAACACAATGTATGATCGATTAAAAAGAACTCAATCAAGCTAACATTACAAAGTAAATAAGATTTTCTTGTAGTTTAATCAAATTGTGCAACTACAGATTAGTGCATTAAAGTATTCACGAAAGCTTAGGTAAAATACTTAGCAACCTTCAATGCTATATAGATTTGATTCTCGTGCCTTCTTAACGCACTACTGAACTAATCTAATCAAATTTGATTATAATAATCAATAGAATCACACTAATTAATTAAAAATGAAACATAGAGCCTATTGTTTGAACAAAACCAAAACCTAACACGAAACCACACGAACGACCCTTGAAATCAATAAGAATGGCGAATCACATTACAGTGATGGAATGAAAGTAAACAGTTGTCAAACAAGAAACACAATGTATGATCGATTAAAAATAACTCAATCAAGCTAACACTACAAAGTAAATACGATTTTCTTGTAGTTTAATCAAATTGTGCAGCTACAGATTAGTGCATTAAAGTATTCACGAAAGTTTAAGCAAAATACATAGCAACCTCCAATGCTATAAAGATTTGATTCTCGTGCCTTCTTAACGCACTACTGAACTAATCTAATCAAATTTGATTATAATAATCAATGGAATTAAACTAATTAATTAAAAATGAAACATAGAGCCTATTGTTTGAACAAAACCAAAACCGAAACCACACGAACGACCCTTGAAATCAATAAGAATGGAGAATCACATACAGTGATGGAAGGAAAGTAAACAGTTGTCAAACAAGAAACACAATGTATGATCGATTATAAAGAACTCAATCAAGCTAACATGACAAAGTAAATAAGATTTTCTTGCAGCTTTATCAAAGTGTGCACCTACAGATTAGTGGATTAGAGTATTCAAGAAAGCTTAAGTAAAATACACAGGAAAGGAACTAGTTTTACGACAACATTAATGTTCTCAAGTGGATAGCTTTTCGCTTTTCATAACAACCTCCAAAGCTATAAAGATTTGATTCTCTTGCCTTCTTAACGCACTACTAAACTAATCTAATCAAATTTGATTATAATAATCAATGGGATCACACTAATTAATCAAAAATAAAACATAGAGCCTACTGTTTGAACAAAACCAAAACCGAACACGAAACCACACGAACGACCCTTGAAATCAATAAGAATGTAGAATCACATTACAGTGATGGAATGAAAGTAAACAGTTGTCAAACAAGAAACACAATGTATGATCGATTAAAATGAACACAATCGAGCTAACATGACAAACTAAATAAGATTTTCTTGTAGTTTAATCAAATTGTTCAACTACAGATTAGTGCATTAAAGTATTCACGAAAGTTTAAGTAAAATACATAGCAACCTCCAATGCTATAAAGATTTGATTCTCGTGCCTTTTTAAAGCACTGCTGAACTAATCTAATCAAATTTGATTATAATAATCAATGGAATCAAACTAATTAATTAAAAATGAAACATAGAGCCTATTGTTTGAACAAAACCAAAACCGAACACGAAACCACACGAACGACCCTTGAAATCACTAAGAATGGCGAATCACATTACAGTGATGGAATGAAAGTAAACAGTTGTCAAACAAGAAACACAATGTATGATCGATTAAAATGAACTCAATCAAGCTAACATTACAAAGTAAATAAGATTTTCTTGTAGTTTAATCAAATTGTGCAACTACAGATTAGTGCATTAAAGTATTCACGAAAGTTTAAGTAAAATACATAGCAACCTTCAATGCTATATAGATTTGATTCTCGTGCCTTCTTAACGCACTACTGAACTAATCTAATCAAATTTGATTATAATAATCAATGGAATCACACTAATTAATTAAAAATGAAACATAAAGCCTATTGTTTGAACAAAACCAAAACCGAACACGAAACCACACGAACGATCCTTGAAATCAATAAGGATGGAGAATCACATACAATGATGGAATGAAAGTAAACAGTTGTCAAACAAGAAACACAATGTATGATCGATTAAAATGAACACAATCGAGCTAACATGACAAACTAAATAAGATTTTCTTGTAGTTTAATCAAATTGCGCAACTACAGATTAGTGCATTAAAGTATTCACGAAAGTTTAAGTAAAATACATAGCAACCTCCAATGCTATAAAGATTTGATTCTCGTGCCTTTTTAACGCACTACTAAACTAATCTAATCAAATTTGATTATAATAATCAATGGAATCAAACTAATTAATTAAAAATGAAACATAGAGCCTATTGTTTGAACAAAACCAAAACCGAAACCACACGAACGACCCTTGAAATCAATAAGAATGGAGAATCACATACAGTGATGGAAGGAAAGTAAACAGTTGTCAAACAAGAAACACAATGTATGATCGATTATAAAGAACTCAATCAAGCTAACATGACAAAGTAAATAAGATTTTCTTGTAGCTTTATCAAATTGTGCACCTACAGATTAGTGCATTAGAGTATTCACGAAAGTTTAAGTAAAATAAACAGGAAAGGAACTAGTTTTACGACAACATTAATCAACAATAGTTCTCAAGTGGATAGCTTTTCGCTTTTCATAACAACCTCCAAAGCTATAAAGATTTGATTCTCTTGCCTTCTTAACGCACTACTAAACTAATCTAATCAAATTTGATTATAATAATCAATGGGATCACACTAATTAATCAAAAATAAAACATAGAGCCTACTGTTTGAACAAAACCAAAACCGAACACGAAACCACACGAACGACCCTTGAAATCAATAAGAATGTAGAATCACATTACAGTGATGGAATGAAAGTAAACAGTTGTCAAACAAAAAACACAATGTATGATCGATTAAAAAGAACTCAATCAAGCTAACATTACAAAGTAAATAAGATTTTCTTGGAGTTTAATCAAATTATGCAACTACAGATTAGTGCATTAAAGTATTCACGAAAGTTTAAGTAAAATACATAGCAATCTTCAATGCTATTAAGATTTGATTCACGTGCCTTCTTAACGCACTATTGAACTAATCTAATCAAATTTGATTATAATAATCAATAGAATCACACTAATTAATTAAAAATGAAACATAGAGCCTATTGTTTGAACAAAACCAAAACCGAACACGAAACCACAAGAACGATCCTTGAAATCAATAAGGATGGAGAATCACATACAATGATGGAATGAAAGTAAACAGTTGTCAAACAAGAAACACAATGTATGATGGATTAAAATGAACACAATCGAGCTAACATGACAAACTAAATGAGATTTTCTTGTAGTTTAATCAAATTGCGCAACTACAGATAAGTGCATTAAAGTATTCACGAAAGTTTAAGTAAAATACATAGCAACCTCCAATGCTATAAAGATTTGATTCTCGTGCCTTTTTAACGCACTACTGAACTAATCTAATCAAATTTGATTATAATAATCAATGGAATCAAACTAATTAATTAAAAATGAAACATAGAGCCTATTGTTTGAACAAAACCAAAACCGAACACGAAACCACACGAACGACCCTTGAAATCACTAAGAATGGCGAATCGCATTACAGTGATGGAATGAAAGTAAACAGTTGTCAAACAAGAAACACAATGTATGATCGATTAAAAAGAACTCAATCAAGCTAACATTACAAAGTAAATAAGATTTTCTTGTAGTTTAATCAAATTGTGCAACTACAGATTAGTGCATTAAAGTATTCACGAAAGTTTAAGCAAAATACATAGCAACCTCCAATGCTATAAAGATTTGATTCTCGTGCCTTCTTAACGCACTACCGAACTAATCTAATCAAATTTGATTATAATAATCAATGGAATCACACTAATTAATTAAAAATGAAACATAGAGCCTATTGTTTGAACAATAGCAAAACCGAACACGAAACCACACGAACGATCCTTGAAATCAATAAGGATGGAGAATCACATACAATGATGGAATGAAAGTAAACAGTTGTCAAACAAGAAACACAATGTATGATCAATTAAAATGAACTCAATCGTGTTAACATGACAAAGTAAATAAGATTTTCTTATAGTTTAATCAAATTGTGCAACCACAGATTAGTGCATTAAAGTATTCACGAAAGTTAAGTAAAATACATAGCAACCTCCAATGCTATAAAGATTTGATTCTCGTGCCTTTTTCACGCACTACTAAACTAGTCTAATCAAATTTGGTTATAATAATCAATTGAATCACAGTAATTAATTAAAACCGAGCCGAACACGAAACCACACGAACGACCCTTGAAATCAATAAGAATGGCGAATCACATTACAGTGATGGAATGAAAGTAAACAGTTGTCAAACAAGAAACACAGTGTATGATCGATTAAAAAGAACTCAATCAAGCTAACATTACAAAATAAATATGATTTTCTTGTAGTTTAATCAAATTGTGCAACTACAGATTAGTGCATTAAAGTATTCATGAAAGTTTAAGCAAAATACATAGCAACCTCCAATGCTATAAAGATTTAATTCTCGTGCCTTTTTAATGCACTACTGAACTAATCTAATCAAATTTGAATATAATAATCAATGGAATCACATTAATTAATTAAAAATGAAACATGGAGCCTATTGTTTGAACAAAACCAAAACCGAACACGAAACCACACGAACGACCCTTGAAATCAATAAGAATGGCGAATCACATTACAGTGATGGAATGAAAGTAAACAGTTGTCAAACAAGAAACACAATGTATGATCGATTAAAAAGAACTCAATCAAGGTAACATTACAAAGTAAATATGATTTTCTTGTAGTTTACTCAAATTGTGCAACTACAGATTAGTGCATTAAAGTATTCACGAAAGTTTAAGAAAAATACATAGCAACCTCCAATGCTATAAAGATTTGATTCTCGTGCCTTCTTAACGCACTACTGAACTAATCTAATCAAATTTGATTATAATAATCAATAGAATCACACTAATTAATTAAAAATGAAACATAGAGCCTATTGTTTGAACAAAACCAAAACCGAACACGAAACCACACGAACATCCCTTGAAATGAATAAGAATGGAGAATCACATACAGTGATGGAATGAAAGTAAACAGTTGTCAAACAAGAAACACAATGTATGATGGATTACAAAGAACTAAATCAAGCTAACATGACAAGGTAAATAAGATTTTCTTGTAGCTTTATCAAGTTGTGCACCTACAGATTAGTGCATTAAAGTATTCACGAAAGTTTAAGTAAAATACACAGGAAAGGAACTAGTTATACGACAACGTTAATCAACAATAGTTCTCACGTGGATAGCTTTTCGCTTTTCATAACAACCTCAAATGCTATAAAGATTTGATTCTCATGCCTTTTTAACGCACTACTAAACTAATATAATCAAATTTGATTATAATAATCAATGGAATCACACTAATTAATTAAAAATTAAACATAGAGCCTATTGTTTGAACAAAACCAAAACCGAACGCGAAACCACACGAACGACCCTTGATATCAATAAGAATGTAGAATCACATACAGTGATGGAATGAAAGTAAACAGTTGTCAAACAAGAAACACAATGTATGATGGATTACAAAGAACTAAATCAAGCTAACATGACAAGGTAAATAAGATTTTCTTGTAACTTTATCAAATTGTGCACCTACAGATTTGTGCATTAAAGTATTCACGAAAGTTTAAGTAAAATACACAGGAAAGGAACTAGTTATACGACAACGTTAATCAACAATAGTTCTCACGTGGATAGCTTTTCGCTTTTCATAACAACCTCAAATGCTATAAAGATTTGATTCTCATGCCTTCTTAACGCACTACTAAACTAATCTAACCAAATTTGATTATAATAATCAATGGAATCACACTAATTAATTAAAAATAAAACATAGAGCCTACTGTTTGAACAAAACCAAAACCGAACAGGAAACCACACGAACGACCCTTGATATCAATAAGAATGTAGAATCACATACAGTGATGGAATGAAAGTAAACAGTTGTCAAACAAGAAACACAATGTATGATCGATTAAAAAGAACTCAATCAAGCTAACATTACAAAGTAAATATGATTTTATTGTAGTTTAGTCAAATTGTGCAACTACAGATTAGTGCATTAAAGTATTCACGAAAGTTTAAGAAAAGTACATAGCAACCTCCAATGCTATAAAGATTTGATTCTCGTGCCTTCTTAACGCACTACTGAACTAATCTAATCAAATTTGATTATAATAATCAATGGAATCACACTAATTAATTAAAAATAAAACATAGAGCCTATTGTTTGAACAAAACCAAAACCGAACACGAAACCACACGAACGACCCTTGAAATCAATAAGAATGGCGAATCACATTACAGTGATAGAATGAAAATAAACAGTTGTCAAACAAGAAACACAATGTATGATCGATTAAAAAGAACTCAATTAAGCTAACATTACAAAGTAAATATGATTTTCTTGTAGTTTTTAATCAAATTGTGCAACTATAGATTAGTGCATTAAAGTATTCACGAAAGTTTAAGCAAAATACATAGCAACCTCCAATGCTATAAAGATTAGATTCTCGTGCCTTTTTAACGCACTACTGAACTAATCTAATCAAATTTGATTATAATAATCAATGCAATCACACTAATTAATTAAAAATGAAACATAGAGCCTATTGTTTGAACAAAACCAAAACCGAACACGAAACCACACGAACGACCCTTGAAATCAATAAGAATGGAGAATCACATACAGTGATGGAATGAAAGTAAACAGTTGTCAAACAAGAAACACAATGTATGATCGATTACAAAGAACTCAATCAAGCTAACATGACAAAGTAAATAAGATTTTCTTGTAGCTTTATCAAATTGTGCACCTACAGATTAGTGCATTAAAGTATTCACGAAAGTTTAAGTAAAATACACAGGAAAGGAACTAGTTATACGACAACATTAATCAACAATAGTTCTCACGTGGATAGCTTTTCGCTTTTCATAACAACCTCCAATGCTATAAAGATTTGATTCTCAAGCCTTCTTAACGCACTACTAAACTAATCTAATCAAATTTGATTATAATAATCAATGGAATCACACTAATTAATCAATAATAAAACATAGAGCCTACTGTTTGAACAAAACCAAAACAGAACACGAAACCACATGAACGACCCTTGATATCAATAAGAATGTAGAATCACATTACAGTGATGGAATGAAAGTAAACAGTTGTCAAACAAGAAACACAATGTATAATTGATTAAAAAGAACTCAATCAAGCTAACATTACAAAGTAAATAAGATGTTCTTGTAGTTTAATCAAATTGTGCAACTACAGATTAGTGCATTAAAGTATTCACGAATGTTTAAGTAAAATAAATAGCAACCTCCAATGCTATAAAGATTTTATTTTCGTGCCTTCTTAACGCACTACTGAACTAATCTAATCAAATTTGATTATAATAATCAATGGAATCTCACTAATTAATTAAAAATGAAACATAGAGTATATTTTTTGAACAAAACCAAAACTGAACACGAAACCACATGAACGACCCTTGAAATCAATAAGAATGGAGAATCACATATAGTGGTGGAATGAAAGTAAACAGTTGTCAAGCAAGAAACACAACGTATGATCGATTACAAAGAACTCAATCAAGCTAACATGACAAAGTAAATAAGATTTTCTTGTAGCTTTATCAAATTGTGCACCTATAGATTAGTGCATTAAAGTATTCATGAAAGTTTAAGTAAAATACATAAGAAGGGAACTAGTTATACGACAACATTAATCAACAATATTTCTCGCGTAGATAGCTTTTTGCTTTTCATAACAACCTCCAATGCTATAAAGATTTGATTCTCAAGCCTTCTTAACGCACTACTATACTAATTTAATCAAATTTGATTATAATAATCAATGGAATCATACTAATTTATCAAAAATAAAACATAAAGCCTATTGTTTGAACAAAACCAAAACCGAACACGAAACCACACGAACGACCCTTAAAATCAATGAGAATGGAGAATCACATACAGTGATGGAATTAAAGTAAACAGTTGTCAAACAAGAAACACAACGTATGATCGATTAAAAAGAACTCAATCAAGCTAACATGACAAAGTAAATACGATTTTCTTGTAGCTTTATCAAATTATGCACCTACAGATTAGTGCATTAAACTATTCACGAAAGTTTAAGTAAAATACACAGGAAAGGGACTAGTTATACGACAACATTAATCAACAATAGTTCTCGCGTGGATAGCTTTTTGCTTTTCATAACAACCTCCAATGCTATAAAGATTTGATTCTCGTGCCTTCTTAACGCACTACTAAACTAATCTAATCAAATTAGATTATAATAATCAATGGAATCACACTAATTAATCAAAAATAAAACATAGAGCCTACGGTTTGAACAAAACCAAAACCGAACACGAAACCACACGAACTACCCTTGAAATCAATAAGAATGTATAATCACATTACAGTGATGTAATGAAAGTAAACAGTTGTCAAACAAGAAACACAATGTATGATCGATTAAAAAGAACTCAATCAAGCTAACATTACAAAGTAAATAAGATGTTCTTGTAGTTTAATCAAATTGTGCAACTACAGATTAGTGCATTAAAGTATTCACGAAAGTTTAAGCAAAATACATAGCCACCTCCAATGCTATAAAGATTTGATTCTCGTGCCTTTTTAACGCACTACTGAACTAATCTAATCAAATTTGAATATAATAATCAATGGAATCACACTAATTAATTAAAAATGAAACATAGAGCCTACTGTTTGAACAAAACCAAAACCGAACACGAAACCACACGAACGATCCTTGAAATCATTAAGGATGGAGAATCACATACAATGATGGAATGAAAGTAAACAGTTGTCAAACAAGAAACACAATGTATGATCGATTAAAAAGAACTCAATCAAGCTAACATGAAAAAGTAAATAACATTTTCTTGTAGTTTAATCAAATTGTGCACCTACAGATTAGTGCATTAAAATATTCATGAAAGTTTAAGTAAAATACATAGGAAGGGAACTATTTATACGACAACATTAATCAACAATATTTCTCGCGTGGATAGCTTTTTGCTTTTCATTACAACCTCCAATGCTATAAAGATTTGATTCTCGTGCCTTTTTAACGCACTACTGAACTAATCTAATCAAATTTGATTATAATAATCAATGGAATCACACTAATTAATTAAAAATGAAACATAGAGCCTATTGTTTGAACAAAACCAAAACCGAACACGAAACCACACGAACAACCCTTGAAATCAATAAGAATGGAGAATCACATACAGTGATGGAATGAAAGTAAACAGTTGTCAAACAAGAAACACAATGTATGATCGATTAAAAAGAACTCAATCAAGCTAACATTACAAAGTAAATAAGATGTTCTTGTAGTTTAATCAAATTGTGCAACTACAGATTAGTGCATTAAAGTATTCATGAAAGTTTAAGTAAAATACATAGCAACCTCCAATGCCATAAAGATTTGATTCCTGTGCCTTTTTAACGCACTACTGAACTAATCTAATCAAATTTGATTATAATAATCAATGGAATCACACTAATTAATTAAAAATAAAACATAGAGCCTATTGTTTGAACAAAACCAAAACCGAACACGAAACCACACGAACGATCCTTGAAATCATTAAGGATGGAGAATCACATACAATGATGGAATGAAAGTAAACAGTTGTCAAACAAGAAACACAATGTATGATCGATTAAAAGAACTCAATCAAGCTAACAAGAAAAAGTAAATAACATTTTCTTGTAGTTTAATCAAATTGTGCACCTACAGATTAGTGCATTAAAGTATTCGTGAAAGTTTAAGTAAAATACATAGCAACCTCCAATGCTATAAAGATTTGATTCTCGTGCCTTTTTAACGCACTACTGAGCTAATCTAATCAAATTTGATTATAATAATCAATGGAATCACACTAATTAATTAAAAATGAAACATAGAGCCTATTGTTTGAACAAAACCAAAACCGAACACGAAACCACACGAACAACCCTTGAAATCAATAAGAATGGAGAATCACATACAGTGATGGAATGAAAGTAAACAGTTGTCAAACAAGAAACACAATGTATGATCGATTACAAAGAACTCAATCAAGCTAACATGATAAAGTAAATAAGATTTTCTTGTAGCTTTATCAAATTGTGCACCTACAGATTAATGCATTAAAGTATTCACGAAAGTTTAAGTAAAATACACAGGAAAGGAATTAGTTATACGACAACGTTAATCAACAATAGTTCTCACGTGGATAGCTTTTCGCTTTTCATAACAACCTCAAATGCTATAAAGATTTGATTCTCATGCCTTTTTAACGCACTACTAAACTAATATAATCAAATTTGATTATAATAATCAATGGAATCACACTAATTAATTAAAAATTAAACATAGAGCCTATTGTTTGAACAAAACCAAAACCGAACACGAAACCACACGAACGACCCTTGATATCAATAAGAATGTAGAATCACATACAGTGATGGAATGAAAGTAAACAGTTGTCAAACAAGAAACACAATGTATGATGGATTACAAAGAACTAAATCAAGCTAACATGACAAGGTAAATAAGATTTTCTTGTAGCTTTATCAAATTGTGCACCTACAGATTTGTGCATTAAAGTATTCACGAAAGTTTAAGTAAAATACACAGGAAAGGAACTAGTTATACGACAACGTTAATCAACAATAGTTCTCACGTGGATAGCTTTTCGCTTTTCATAACAACCTCAAATGCTATAAAGATTTGATTCTCATGCCTTCTTAACGCACTACTAAACTAATCTAACCAAATTTGATTATAATAATCAATGGAATCACACTAATTAATCAAAAATAAAACATAGAGCCTACTGTTTGAACAAAACCAAAACCGAACAGGAAACCACACGAACGACCCTTGATATCAATAAGAATGTAGAATCACATACAGTGATGGAATGAAAGTAAACAGTTGTCAAACAAGAAACACAATGTATGATCGATTAAAAAGAACTCAATCAAGCTAACATTACAAAGTAAATATGATTTTCTTGTAGTTTAGTCAAATTGTGCAACTACAGATTAGTGCATTAAAGTATTCACGAAAGTTTAAGAAAAGTACATAGCAACCTCCAATGCTATAAAGATTTGATTCTCGTGCCTTCTTAACGCACTACTGAACTAATCTAATCAAATTTGATTATAATAATCAATGGAATCACACTAATTAATTAAAAATAAAACATAGAGCCTATTGTTTGAACAAAACCAAAACCGAACACGAAACCACACGAACGACCCTTGAAATCAATAAGAATGGAGAATCACATACAGTGATGGAATGAAAGTAAACAGTTGTCAAACAAGAAACACAATGTATGATCGATTACAAAGAACTCAATCAAGCTAACATGACAAAGTAAATAAGATTTTCTTGTAGCTTTATCAAATTGTGCACCTACAGATTAGTGCATTAAAGTATTCACGAAAGTTTAAGTAAAATACACAGGAAAGGAACTAGTTATACGACAACATTAATCAACAATAGTTCTCACGTGGATAGCTTTTCGCTTTTCATAACAACCTCCAATGCTATAAAGATTTGATTCTCAAGCCTTCTTAACGCACTACTAAACTAATCTAATCAAATTTGATTATAATAATCAATGGAATCACACTAATTAATCAATAATAAAACATAGAGCCTACTGTTTGAACAAAACCAAAACAGAACACGAAACCACACGAACGACCCTTGATATCAATAAGAATGTAGAATCACATTACAGTGATGGAATGAAAGTAAACAGTTGTCAAACAAGAAACACAATGTATAATTGATTAAAAAGAACTCAATCAAGCTAACATTACAAAGTAAATAAGATGTTCTTGTAGTTTAATCAAATTGTGCAACTACAGATTAGTGCATTAAAGTATTCACGAATGTTTAAGTAAAATAAATAGCAACCTCCAATGCTATAAAGATTTTATTTTCGTGCCTTCTTAACGCACTACTGAACTAATCTAATCAAATTTGATTATAATAATCAATGGAATCTCACTAATTAATTAAAAATGAAACATAGAGTATATTTTTGAACAAAACCAAAACTGAACACGAAACCACATGAACGACCCTTGAAATCAATAAGAATGGAGAATCACATATAGTGGTGGAATGAAAGTAAACAGTTGTCAAGCAAGAAACACAACGTATGATCGATTACAAAGAACTCAATCAAGCTAACATGACAAAGTAAATAAGATTTTCTTGTAGCTTTATCAAATTGTGCACCTATAGATTAGTGCATTAAAGTATTCATGAAAGTTTAAGTAAAATACATAAGAAGGGAACTAGTTATACGACAACATTAATCAACAATATTTCTCGCGTAGATAGCTTTTTGCTTTTCATAACAACCTCCAATGCTATAAAGATTTGATTCTCAAGCCTTCTTAACGCACTACTATACTAATTTAATCAAATTTGATTATAATAATCAATGGAATCATACTAATTTATCAAAAATAAAACATAAAGCCTATTGTTTGAACAAAACCAAAACCGAACACGAAACCACACGAACGACCCTTAAAATCAATGAGAATGGAGAATCACATACAGTGATGGAATTAAAGTAAACAGTTGTCAAACAAGAAACACAACGTATGATCGATTAAAAAGAACTCAATCAAGCTAACATGACAAAGTAAATACGATTTTCTTGTAGCTTTATCAAATTATGCACCTACAGATTAGTGCATTAAACTATTCACGAAAGTTTAAGTAAAATACACAGGAAAGGGACTAGTTATACGACAACATTAATCAACAATAGTTCTCGCGTGGATAGCTTTTTGCTTTTCATAACAACCTCCAATGCTATAAAGATTTGATTCTCGTGCCTTCTTAACGCACTACTAAACTAATCTAATCAAATTAGATTATAATAATCAATGGAATCACACTAATTAATCAAAAATAAAACATAGAGCCTACGGTTTGAACAAAACCAAAACCGAACACGAAACCACACGAACTACCCTTGAAATCAATAAGAATGTATAATCACATTACAGTGATGTAATGAAAGTAAACAGTTGTCAAACAAGAAACACAATGTATGATCGATTAAAAAGAACTCAATCAAGCTAACATTACAAAGTAAATAAGATGTTCTTGTAGTTTAATCTAATTGTGCAACTACAGATTAGTGCATTAAAGTATTCACGAAAGTTTAAGCAAAATACATAGCCACCTCCAATGCTATAAAGATTTGATTCTCGTGCCTTTTTAACGCACTACTGAACTAATCTAATCAAATTTGAATATAATAATCAATGGAATCACACTAATTAATTAAAAATGAAACATAGAGCCTACTGTTTGAACAAAACCAAAACCGAACACGAAACCACACGAACGATCCTTGAAATCATTAAGGATGGAGAATCACATACAATGATGGAATGAAAGTAAACAGTTGTCAAACAAGAAACACAATGTATGATCGATTAAAAAGAACTCAATCAAGCTAACATGAAAAAGTAAATAACATTTTCTTGTAGTTTAATCAAATTGTGCACCTACAGATTAGTGCATTAAAATATTCATGAAAGTTTAAGTAAAATACATAGGAAGGGAACTATTTATACGACAACATTAATCAACAATATTTCTCGCGTGGATAGCTTTTTGCTTTTCATAACAACCTCCAATGCTATAAAGATTTGATTCTCGTGCCTTTTTAACGCACTACTGAACTAATCTAATCAAATTTGATTATAATAATCAATGGAATCACACTAATTAATTAAAAATGAAACATAGAGCCTATTGTTTGAACAAAACCAAAACCGAACACGAAACCACACGAACAACCCTTGAAATCAATAAGAATGGAGAATCACATACAGTGATGGAATGAAAGTAAACAGTTGTCAAACAAGAAACACAATGTATGATCGATTAAAAAGAACTCAATCAAGCTAACATTACAAAGTAAATAAGTTGTTCTTGTAGTTTAATCAAATTGTGCAACTACAGATTAGTGCATTAAAGTATTCATGAAAGTTTAAGTAAAATACATAGCAACCTCCAATGCCATAAAGATTTGATTCCTGTGCCTTTTTAACGCACTACTGAACTAATCTAATCAAATTTGATTATAATAATCAATGGAATCACACTAATTAATTAAAAATAAAACATAGAGCCTATTGTTTGAACAAAACCAAAACCGAACACGAAACCACACGAACGATCCTTGAAATCATTAAGGATGGAGAATCACATACAATGATGGAATGAAAGTAAACAGTTGTCAAACAAGAAACACAATGTATGATCGATTAAAAAGAACTCAATCAAGCTAACAAGAAAAAGTAAATAACATTTTCTTGTAGTTTAATCAAATTGTGCACCTACAGATTAGTGCATTAAAGTATTCGTGAAAGTTTAAGTAAAATACATAGCAACCTCCAATGCTATAAAGATTTGATTCTCGTGCCTTTTTAACGCACTACTGAGCTAATCTAATCAAATTTGATTATAATAATCAATGGAATCACACTAATTAATTAAAAATGAAACATAGAGCCTATTGTTTGAACAAAACCAAAACCGAACACGAAACCACACGAACAACCCTTGAAATCAATAAGAATGGAGAATCACATACAGTGATGGAATGAAAGTAAACAGTTGTCAAACAAGAAACACAATGTATGATCGATTACAAAGAACTCAATCAAGCTAACATGATAAAGTAAATAAGATTTTCTTGTAGCTTTATCAAATTGTGCACCTACAGATTAATGCATTAAAGTATTCACGAAAGTTTAAGTAAAATACACAGGAAAGGAATTAGTTATACGACAACATTAATCAACAATAGTTCTCACGTGGATAACTTTTCGCTTTTCATAACAACCTCCAATGCTATAAAGATTTGATTCTCATGCCTTCTTAACGCACTACTGAACTAATCTAATCAAATTTGATTATAATAATCAATGGAATCTCACTAATTAATCAAAAATAAAACATAGAGCCTACTGTTTGAACAAAACCAAAACCGAACACGAAACCACACGAACGACCCTTGAAATCAATAAGAATGTAGAATCACATTACAGTGATGGAATGAAAGTAAACAGTTGTCAAACAAGAAACACAATGTATGATCGATTAAAAAGAACTCAATCAAGCTAACAAGAAAAAGTAAATAACATTTTCTTGTAGTTTAATCAAATTGTGCAACTACAGATTAGTGCATTAAAGTATTCATGAAAGTTTAAGTAAAACACATAGCAACCTCCATTGCTATAAAGATTTGATTCTCGTGCCTTTTTAACGCACTACTGAACTAATCTAATCAAATTTGTTTATAATAATCAATGGAATCACACTAA
Organism: Flaveria robusta; assembly: GCA_025506415.1. NCBI lineage: Eukaryota > Viridiplantae > Streptophyta > Magnoliopsida > Asterales > Asteraceae > Flaveria > Flaveria robusta. Next base: position 352,709 of record CM046463.1, read on the forward strand.
TTAATTAAAAATGAAACATAGAGCCTATTGTTTGAACAAAACCAAAACCGAACACGAAACCACACGAACGGCCCTTGAAATCAATAAGAATGGAGAATCACATACAGTGATGGAATGAAAGTAAACAGTTGTCAAACAAGAAACACAATGTATGATCGATTAAAAAGAACTCAATCAAGCTAACATGAAAAAGTAAATAATATTTTCTTGTAGTTTAATCAAATTGTGCACCTACAAATTAGTGCATTAAAGTATTCATGAAAGTTTAAGTAAAATACATAGGAAGGGAACTAGTTATACGACAGCATTAATCAACAATATTTCTCACGTGGATAGGTTTTTGCTTTTCATAACAACCTCCAATACTATAAAGATTTGATTCTCATGCCTTCTTAACGCACTAATAAACTAATCTAATCAAATTTGATTATAATAATCAATGGAATCACACTAATTAATCAAAAATAAAACATACAGCCTACGGTTTGAACAAAACCAAAACCGAACACGAAACCACACGAACGACCCTTGAAATCAATAAGAATGTAGAATCACATTACAGTGATGTAATGAAAGTAAACAGTTGTCAAACAAGAAACACAATGTATGATCGATTAAAAAGAACTCAATCAAGCTAACATTACAAAGTAAATAAGATGTTCTTGTAGTTTAATCAAATTGTGCAACTACAGATTAGTGCATTAAAGTATTCATGAAAGTTTAAGCAAAATACATAGCAACCTCCAATGCTATAAAGATTTGATTCTCGTGCCTTTTTAACGCACTACTGAACTAATCTAATCAAATTTGAATATAATAATCAATGGAATCACACTAATTAATTAAAAATGAAACATAGAGTCTACTGTTTGAACAAAACCAAAACCGAACACGAAACCACACGAACGATCCTTGAAATCATTAAGGATGGAGAATCACATACAATGATGGAATGAAAGTAAACAGTTGTCAAACAAGAAACACAATGTATGATCGATTAAAATGAACTCAATCGAGCTAAAATGACAAAGTAATTAAGATTTTCTTGTAGTTTAATCAAATTGTGCAACAACAGATTAGTGCATTAAAGTATTCACGAAAGTTTAAGTAAAATACATAGCAACCTCCAATGCTATAAAGATTTGATTCTCGTGCCTTTTTAACGCACTAATGAACAAATCTAATCAAATTTGATTATAATAATCAATAGAATCACACTAATTAATTAAAAATGAAACATAGAGCCTATTATTTGAACAAAACCAAAACCGAACACGAAACCACACGAAGGACCCTTGAAATCAATAAGAATGGAGAATCACATACAGTGATGGAATGAAAGTAAACAGTTGTCAAACAAGAAACACAATGTATGATCTATTAAAAAGAACTCAATCAAGCTAACATGAAAAAGTAAATAACATTTTCTTGTAGTTTAATCAAATTATGCACCTACAGATTAGTGCATTAAAGTATTCATGAAAGTTTAAGTAAAATACATAGGAAGGGAACTATTTATACGACAACATTAATCAACAATATTTCTCGCGTGGATAGCTTTTTGCTTTTCATAACAACCTCCAATGCTATAAAGATTTGATTCTCGTGCCTTTTTAACGCACTACTGAACTAATCTAATAAAATTTGAATATAATAATCAATGGAATCACACTAATTAATTAAAAATGAAACATAGAGTCTACTGTTTGAACAAAACCAAAACCGAACACGAAACCACAAGAACGATCCTTGAAATCATTAAGGATGGAGAATCACATACAGTGATGGAATGAAAGTAAACAGTTGTCAAACAAGAAACACAATGTATGATCTATTAAAAAGAACTCAATCAAGCTAACATGAAAAAGTAAATAACATTTTCTTGTAGTTTAATCAAATTATGCACCTACAAATTAGTGCATTAAAGTATTCATGAAAGTTTAAGTAAAATACATAGGAAGGGAACTATTTATACGACAACATTAATCAACAATATTTCTCGCGTGGATAGCTTTTTGCTTTTCATAACAACCTCCAATGCTATAAAGATTTGATTCTCGTGCCTTTTTAACGCACTACTAAATGAATCTAATCAAATTTGATTATAATAATCAATGGAATCACACTAATTAATTAAAAATGAAACATAGAGCCTATTGTTTGAACAAAACCAAAACCGAACACGAAACCACACGAACAACCCTTGAAATCAATAAGAATGGAGAATCACATACAGTGATGGAATGAAAGTAAACAGTTGTCAAACAAGAAACACAATGTATGATCGATTAAAAAGAACTCAATCAAGCTAACATTACAAAGTAAATAAGATGTTCTTGTAGTTTAATCAAATTGTGCAACTACAGATTAGTGCATTAAAGTATTCATGAAAGTTTAAGTAAAATACATAGCAACCTCCAATGCTATAAAGATTTGATTCTCGTGCCTTTTTAACGCACTACTGAACTAATCTAATCAAATTTGATTATAATAATCAATGGAATCACACTAATTAATTAAAAATGAAACATAGAGCCTATTGTTTGAACAAAACCAAAACCGAACACGAAACCACACGAACGATCCTTGAAATCATTAAGGATGGAGAATCACATATAATGATTGAATGAAAGTAAACAGTTGTCAAACAAGAAACATAATGTATGATCGATTAAAATGAACTCAATCGAGCTAACATGACAAAGTAAATAAGATTTTCTAGTAGTTTAATCAAATTATGCAACTACAGATTAGTGCATTAAAGTATTCACGAAAGTTTAAGTAAAATACATAGCAACCTCCTATGCTATAATGATTTGATTCTCGTGCCTTTTTAACGCACTACTGAACTAATCTAATCAAATTTGATTATAATAATCAATGGAATCACACAAATTAATTAAAAATGAAACATAGAGCCTATTGTTTGAACAAAACCAAAACCGAACACGAAACCACACGAACAACCCTTGAAATCAATAAGAATGGAGAATCACATACAGTGATGGAATGAAAGTAAACAGTTGTCAAACAAGAAACACAATGTATGATCGATTAAAAAGAACTCAATCAAGCTAACATTACAAAGTAAATAAGATGTTCTTGTAGTTTAATCAAATTGTGCAACTACAGATTAGTGCATTAAAGTATTCACGAAAGTTTAAGCAAAATATATAGCAACCTCCAATGCTATAAAGATTTGATTCTCGTGCCTTTTTAACGCATTACTGAACTAATCTAATCAAATTTGATTATAATAATCAATTGAATCACACTAATTAATTAAAAATGAAACATAGAGCCTATTGTTGGAACAAAACCAAAACCGAACACGAAACCACACGAACGACCCTTGAAATCAATAAGAATGGCGAATCACATTACAGTGATGGAATGAAAGTGAACAGTTGTCAAACAAGAAACACAATGTATGATCGATTAAAAAGAACTCAATCAAGCTAACATTACAAAGTAAATATGATTTTCTTGTAGTTTAATCAAATTGTACAACTACAGATTAGTACATTAAAGTATTCACGAAAGTTTAAGCAAAATACATAGCAACCTCCAATGCTATAAAGATTTGATTCTCGTGCCTTTTTAACGCACTACTGAACTAATCTAATCAAATTTGATTATAATAATCAATGGAATCACACTAATTAATTAAAAATGAAACATAGAGCCTATTGTTTGAACAAAACCAAAACCGAACACGAAACCACACGAACGACCCTTGAAATCAATAAGAATGGCGAATCACATTACAGTGATGGAATGAAAGTAAACAGTTGTCAAACAAGAAACACAATGTATGATCGATTAAAAAGAACTCAATCAAGCTAACATTACAAATTAAATATGATTTTCTAGTAGTTTAATCAAATTGTACAACTACAGATTAGTGCATTAAAGTATTCACGAAAGTTTAAGCAAAATACATAGCAACCTCCATTGCTATAAAGATTTGATTCTCGTGCCTTTTTAACACACTACTGAACTAATCTAATCAAATTTGATTATAATAATCAATGGAATCACACTAATTAATTAAAAATGAAACATAGAGCCTATTGTTTGAACAAAACCAAAACCGTACACGAAACCACACGAACGACCCTTGAAATCAATAAGAATGGCGAATCACATTACGGTGATGGAATGAAAGTAAACAGTTGTCAAACAAGAAACACAATGTATGATCGATTAAAAAGAACTCAATCAAGCTAACATTACAAAGTAAATATGATTTTCTTGCAGTTTAATCAAATTGTACAACTACAGATTAGTGCATTAAAGTATTCACGAAAGTTTAAGCAAAATACATAGCAACCTCCAATGCTATAAAGATTTCATTCTCGTGCCTTCTTAACGCAGTACTAAACTAATTTAATCAAATTTGATTATAATAATCAATGGAATCACACTAATTAATTAAAAATGAAACATAGAGCCTATTGTTTGAACAAAACCAAAACCGAACACGAAACCACACGAACGACCCTTGAAATCAATAATAATAAAGAATCACATACAGTGATGGAATGAAAGTAAACAGTTGTCAAACAAGAAACACAATGTATGATCGATTACAAAGATCTCAATCAAGCTAACATGACAAAGTAAATAAGATTTTCTTGTAGCTTTATCAAATTGTGCACCTGCAGATTAGTGCATTAAAGTATTCATGAAAGTTTAAGTAAAATACACAGGAAAGAAACTAGTTATACGACAACATTAATCAACAATAGTTCTCACGTGGATAGCTTTTCGCTTTTCATAACAACCTCTAATGCTATAAAGATTTGATTCTCAAGCCTTCTTAACGTACTACTAAACTAATCTAATCAAATTTGATTATAATAATCAATGGAATCACACTAATTAATCAAAAATAAAACATAGAGCCTACTGTTTGAACAAAATCAAAACCTAACACGAAAATACACGAACGACCCTTGAAAGCAATAAGAATGTAGAATCACATTACAGTGATGGAATGAAAGTAAACAACTATCAAACAAGAAACACAATGTATGATCGATTAGAAAGAACTCAATCAAGCTAACATTACAAAGTAAATAAGATGTTCTTGTTGTTTAATCAAATTGTGCAACTACAGATTAGTGCATTAAAGTACTCACGAAAGTTTAAGTAAAATACATAGCAACCTCCAATGCTATAAAGATTTTATTCTCGTGCCTTCTTAACGCACTACTGAACTAATCTAATCAAATTTGATTATAATAATCAATGGAATCACACTAATTAATTAAAAATGAAACATAGAGTCTATTGTTTGAACAAAACCAAAACCGAACACGAAACCACACGAACGACCCTTGAAATCAATAAGAATAGAGAATCACATACAGTGATCGAATGAAAGTAAACAGTTGTCAAACAAGAAACGCGATGTATGATCGATTAAAAAGAACTCAATCAACCTAACATGACAAAATAAATAAGATTTTTTTGTAGTTTAATCAAATTGTGCAACTACAGATTAGTGCATTAAAGTATTCACGAAAGTTTAAGTAAAATACATAGCAACCTCCAATGCTATAAAGATTTGATTCCCGTGCCTTTTTAACGCACTATTGAACTAATCTAATCAAATTTGATTATAATAATCAATGGAATCACACTAATTAGTTAAAAATGAAACATCGAGCCTATTGTTTGAACAAAACCAAAACCGAAAACGAAACCACACGAACGACCCTTGAAATCAATAAGAATGGCGAATCACATTACAGTGATGGAATGAAAGTAAACAGTTGTCAAACAAGAAACACAATGTATGAACGATTAAAATGAACTCAATCGAGCTAATATGACAAAGTAAATAAGATTTTCTTGTAGTTTAATCAAATTGTGCAACTACAGATTAGTGCATTAAAGTATTCATGAAAGTTTAAGTAAAACACATAGCAACCTCCATTACTATAAAGATTTGATTCTCGTGCCTTTTTAACGCACTACTGAACTAATCTAATCAAATTTGATTATAATAATCAATGGAATCACACTAATTAATTAAAAATGAAACATAGAGCCTATTGTTTGAACAAAACCAAAACCGAACACGAAACCACACGAACCACCCTTGAAATCAATAAGAATGGAGAATCACATACAGTGATGGAATGAAGGTAAACAGTTGTCAAACAAGAAACACAATGTATGATCGATTAAAAAGAACTCAATCAAGCTAACATGAAAAAGTAAATAACATTTTCTTGTAGTTTAATCAAATTGTGCACCTATAGATTAGTGCATTAAAGTATTAATGAAATGTTAAGTAAAATACATAGGAAGGGAACTAGTTATACGACAACATTAATCAACAATATTTCTCGCGTGGATAGCTTTTTGATTTTCATAGCAACCTCCAATGCTATAAAGATTTGATTCTCATGCCTTCTTAACGCACTACTATTCTAATCTAATCAAATTTGATTATAATAACCAATGGAATCATACTAATTAATAAAAAATGAAACATAGAGCCTATTGTTTGAACGAAACCAAAACCGAACACGAAACCACACGAACGACCTTTGAAATCAATGAGAATGGAGAATCACATACAGTGATTGAATGAAAGTAAACAGTTGTCAAACAAGAAACTCAATATATGATCGATTAAAAAGAACTCAATCAAGCTAACATGACAAAGTAAATACGGTTTTCTTGTAGTTTAATCAAATTATGCAACTACAGATTAGTGCAATAAAGTATTCACGAAAGTTTAAGTAAAATACATAGAAAATGAACTAGTTATACGACAACATTAATCAACAATAGTTCTCGCGTGGATAGCTTTTTGATTTTCATAGCAACCTCCAATGCTATAAAGATTTGATTCTCGTGCGTTCTTAACGTACTACTTAACTAATCTAATCAAATTTTATTATAATAATCAATGGAATCACTATAATTAATTAAAAATGAAACATAGAGCCTATTGTTTGAACAAAACCAAAACCGAACACGAAAGCACACGAACGACCTTTGAAATCAATAAGAATGGCGAATCACATTACAGTGATGGAATGAAAGTAAACAGTTGTCAAACAAGAAACACAATGTATGATCGATTAAAAAGAACTCAATCAAGCTAACATTACAAAGTAAATATGATTTTCTTGTAGTTTAATCAAATTGTGCAACTACAGATTAGTGCATTAAAGTATTCACGAAAGTTTAAGCAAAATACATAGCAACCTCCAATGCTATAAAGATTTGATTCTCGTGCCTTCTTAACGCACTACTGAACTAATCTAATCAAATTTGATTATAATAATCAATGGAATCACACTAACTAATTAAAAATGAAACATAGAGCCTATTGTTTGAACAAAACCAAAACCGAACACGAAACCACACGAACGACCCTTGAAATCAATAAGAATGGAGAATCACATACAGTGATGAAATGAAAGTAAACAGTTGTCAAACAAGAAACACAATGTATGATCGATTACAAAGAACTCAATCAAGCTAACATTACAAAGTAAATATGATTTTCTTGTAGTTTAATCAAATTGTGCAACTACAGATTAGTGCATTAAAGTACTCACGAAAGTTTAAGTAAAATACATAGCAACCTCCAATGCTATAAAGATTTTATTCTCGTGCCTTCTTAACGCACTACTGAACTAATCTAATCAAATTTGATTATAATAATCAATGGAATCACACTAATTAATTAAAAATGAAACATAGAGTCTATTGTTTGAACAAAACCAAAACCGAACACGAAACCACACGAACGACCCTTGAAATCAATAAGAATAGAGAATCACATACAGTGATCGAATGAAAGTAAACAGTTGTCAAACAAGAAACGCGATGTATGATCGATTAAAAAGAACTCAATCAACCTAACATGACAAAATAAATAAGATTTTTTTGTAGTTTAATCAAATTGTGCAACTACAGATTAGTGCATTAAAGTATTCACGAAAGTTTAAGTAAAATACGTAGCAACCTCCAATGCTATAAAGATTTGATTCCCGTGCCTTTTTAACGCACTATTGAACTAATCTAATCAAATTTGATTATAATAATCAATGGAATCACACTAATTAGTTAAAAATGAAACATCGAGCCTATTGTTTGAACAAAACCAAAACCGAACATGAAACCACACGAACGACCCTTGAAATCAATAAGAATGGCGAATCACATTACAGTGATGGAATGAAAGTAAACAGTTGTCAAACAAGAAACACAATGTATGAACGATTAAAATGAACTCAATCGAGCTAATATGACAAAGTAAATAAGATTTTCTTGTAGTTTAATCAAATTGTGCAACTACAGATTAGTGCATTAAAGTATTCATGAAAGTTTAAGTAAAACACATAGCAACCTCCATTGCTATAAAGATTTGATTCTCGTGCCTTTTTAACGCACTACTGAACTAATCTAATCAAATTTGATTATAATAATCAATGGAATCACACTAATTAATTAAAAATGAAACATAGAGCCTATTGTTTGAACAAAACCAAAACCGAACACGAAACCACACGAACCACCCTTGAAATCAATAAGAATGGAGAATCACATACAGTGATGGAATGAAGGTAAACAGTTGTCAAACAAGAAACACAATGTATGATCGATTAAAAAGAACTCAATGTATGAAAAAGTAAATAATATTTTCTTGTAGTTTAATCAAATTGTGCACCTATAGATTAGTGCATTAAAGTATTAATGAAATGTTAAGTAAAATACATAGGAAGGGAACTAGTTATACGACAACATTAATCAACAATATTTCTCGCGTGGATAGCTTTTTGATTTTCATAGCAACCTCCAATGCTATAAAGATTTGATTCTCATGCCTTCTTAACGCACTACTATTCTAATCTAATCAAATTTGATTATAATAACCAATGGAATCATACTAATTAATAAAAAATGAAACATAGAGCCTATTGTTTGAACGAAACCAAAACCGAACACGAAACCACACGAACGACCTTTGAAATCAATGAGAATAGAGAATCACATACAGTGATTGAATGAAAGTAAACAGTTGTCAAACAAGAAACACAATATATGATCGATTAAAAAGAACTCAATCAAGCTAACATGACAAAGTAAATACGGTTTTCTTGTAGTTTAATCAAATTATGCAACTACAGATTAGTGCAATAAAGTATTCACGAAAGTTTAAGTAAAATACATAGAAAATGAACTAGTTATACGACAACATTAATCAACAATAGTTCTCGCGTGGATAGCTTTTTGATTTTCATAGCAACCTCCAATGCTATAAAGATTTGATTCTCGTGCGTTCTTAACGTACTACTTAACTAATCTAATCAAATTTTATTATAATAATCAATGGAATCACTATAATTAATTAAAAATGAAACATAGAGCCTATTGTTTGAACAAAACCAAAACCGAACACGAAAGCACACGAACGACCTTTGAAATCAATAAGAATGGCGAATCACATTACAGTGATGGAATGAAAGTAAACAGTTGTCAAACAAGAAACACAATGTATGATCGATTAAAAAGAACTCAATCAAGCTAACATTACAAAGTAAATATGATTTTCTTGTAGTTTAATCAAATTGTGCAACTACAGATTAGTGCATTAAAGTATTCACGAAAGTTTAAGCAAAATACATAGCAACCTCCAATGCTATAAAGATTTGATTCTCGTGCCTTCTTAACGCACTACTGAACTAATCTAATCAAATTTGATTATAATAATCAATGGAATCACACTAACTAATTAAAAATGAAACATAGAGCCTATTGTTTGAACAAAACCAAAACCGAACACGAAACCACACGAACGACCCTTGAAATCAATAAGAATGGAGAATCACATACAGTGATGAAATGAAAGTAAACAGTTGTCAAACAAGAAACACAATGTATGATCGATTACAAAGAACTCAATCAAGCTAACATTACAAAGTAAATATGATTTTCTTGTAGTTTAATCAAATTGTGCAACTACAGATTAGTGCATTAAAGTACTCACGAAAGTTTAAGTAAAATACATAGCAACCTCCAATGCTATAAAGATTTTATTCTCGTGCCTTCTTAACGCACTACTGAACTAATCTAATCAAATTTGATTATAATAATCAATGGAATCACACTAATTAATTAAAAATGAAACATAGAGTCTATTGTTTGAACAAAACCAAAACCGAACACGAAACCACACGAACGACCCTTGAAATCAATAAGAATAGAGAATCACATACAGTGATCGAATGAAAGTAAACAGTTGTCAAACAAGAAACGCGATGTATGATCGATTAAAAAGAACTCAATCAACCTAACATGACAAAATAAATAAGATTTTTTGTAGTTTAATCAAATTGTGCAACTACAGATTAGTGCATTAAAGTATTCACGAAAGTTTAAGTAAAATACATAGCAACCTCCAATGCTATAAAGACTTGATTCCCGTGCCTTTTTAACGCACTATTGAACTAATCTAATCAAATTTGATTATAATAATCAATGGAATCACACTAATTAGTTAAAAATGAAACATCGAGCCTATTGTTTGAACAAAACCAAAACCGAACATGAAACCACACGAACGACCCTTGAAATCAATAAGAATGGCGAATCACATTACAGTGATGGAATGAAAGTAAACAGTTGTCAAACAAGAAACACAATGTATGAACGATTAAAATGAACTCAATCGAGCTAATATGACAAAGTAAATAAGATTTTCTTGTAGTTTAATCAAATTGTGCAACTACAGATTAGTGCATTAAAGTATTCATGAAAGTTTAAGTAAAACACATAGCAACCTCTATTGCTATAAAGATTTGATTCTCGTGCCTTTTTAACGCACTACTGAACTAATCTAATCAAATTTGATTATAATAATCAATGGAATCACACTAATTAATTAAAAATGAAACATAGAGCCTATTGTTTGAACAAAACCAAAACCGAACACGAAACCACACGAACCACCCTTGAAATCAATAAGAATGGAGAATCACATACAGTGATGGAATGAAGGTAAACAGTTGTCAAACAAGAAACACAATGTATGATCGATTAAAAAGAACTCAATGTTTGAAAAAGTAAATAATATTTTCTTGTAGTTTAATCAAATTGTGCACCTATAGATTAGTGCATTAAAGTATTAATGAAATGTTAAGTAAAATACATAGGAAGGGAACTAGTTATACGACAACATTAATCAACAATATTTCTCGCGTGGATAGCTTTTTGATTTTCATAGCAACCTCCAATGCTATAAAGATTTGATTCTCATGCCTTCTTAACGCACTACTATTCTAATCTAATCAAATTTGATTATAATAACCAATGGAATCATACTAATTAATAAAAAATGAAACATAGAGCCTATTGTTTGAACGAAACCAAAACCGAACACGAAACCACACGAACGACCTTTGAAATCAATGAGAATGGAGAATCACATACAGTGATTGAATGAAAGTAAACAGTTGTCAAACAAGAAACACAATATATGATCGATTAAAAAGAACTCAATCAAGCTAACATGACAAAGTAAATACGGTTTTCTTGTAGTTTAATCAAATTATGCAACTACAGATTAGTGCAATAAAGTATTCACGAAAGTTTAAGTAAAATACATAGAAAATGAACTAGTTATACGACAACATTAATCAACAATAGTTCTCGCGTGGATAGCTTTTTGATTTTCATAGCAACCTCCAATGCTATAAAGATTTGATTCTCGTGCGTTCTTAACGTACTACTTAACTAATCTAATCAAATTTTATTATAATAATCAATGGAATCACTATAATTAATTAAAAATGAAACATAGAGCCTATTGTTTGAACAAAACCAAAACCGAACACGAAAGCACACGAACGACCTTTGAAATCAATAAGAATGGCGAATCACATTACAGTGATGGAATGAAAGTAAACAGTTGTCAAACAAGAAACACAATGTATGATCGATTAAAAAGAACTCAATCAAGCTAACATTACAAAGTAAATATGATTTTCTTGTAGTTTAATCAAATTGTGCAACTACAGATTAGTGCATTAAAGTATTCACGAAAGTTTAAGCAAAATACATAGCAACCTCCAATGCTATAAAGATTTGATTCTCGTGCCTTCTTAACGCACTACTGAACTAATCTAATCAAATTTGATTATAATAATCAATGGAATCACACTAACTAATTAAAAATGAAACATAGAGCCTATTGTTTGAACAAAACCAAAACCGAACACGAAACCACACGAACGACCCTTGAAATCAATAAGAATGGAGAATCACATACAGTGATGGAATGAAAGTAAACAGTTGTCAAACAAGAAACACAATGTATGATCGATTACAAAGAACTCAATCAAGCTAACATTACAAAGTAAATATGATTTTCTTGTAGTTTAATCAAATTGTGCAACTACAGATTAGTGCATTAAAGTACTCACGAAAGTTTAAGTAAAATACATAGCAACCTCCAATGCTATAAAGATTTTATTCTCGTGCCTTCTTAACGCACTACTGAACTAATCTAATCAAATTTGATTATAATAATCAATGGAATCACACTAATTAGTTAAAAATGAAACATCGAGCCTATTGTTTGAACAAAACCAAAACCGAACATGAAACCACACGAACGACCCTTGAAATCAATAAGAATGGCGAATCACATTACAGTGATGGAATGAAAGTAAACAGTTGTCAAACAAGAAACACAATGTATGAACGATTAAAATGAACTCAATCGAGCTAATATGACAAAGTAAATAAGATTTTCTTGTAGTTTAATCAAATTGTGCAACTACAGATTAGTGCATTAAAGTATTCATGAAAGTTTAAGTAAAATACATAGAAAATGAACTAGTTATACGACAACATTAATCAACAATAGTTCTCGCGTGGATAGCTTTTTGATTTTCATAGCAACCTCCAATGCTATAAAGATTTGATTCTCGTGCGTTCTTAACGTACTACTTAACTAATCTAATCAAATTTTATTATAATAATCAATGGAATCACTATAATTAATTAAAAATGAAACATAGAGCCTATTGTTTGAACAAAACCAAAACCGAACACGAAAGCACACGAACGACCTTTGAAATCAATAAGAATGGCGAATCACATTACAGTGATGGAATGAAAGTAAACAGTTGTCAAACAAGAAACACAATGTATGATCGATTAAAAAGAACTCAATCAAGCTAACATTACAAAGTAAATATGATTTTCTTGTAGTTTAATCAAATTGTGCAACTACAGATTAGTGCATTAAAGTATTCACGAAAGTTTAAGCAAAATACATAGCAACCTCCAATGCTATAAAGATTTGATTCTCGTGCCTTCTTAACGCACTACTGAACTAATCTAATCAAATTTGATTATAATAATCAATGGAATCACACTAACTAATTAAAAATGAAACATAGAGCCTATTGTTTGAACAAAACCAAAACCGAACACGAAACCACACGAACGACCCTTGAAATCAATAAGAATGGAGAATCACATACAGTGATGGAATGAAAGTAAACAGTTGTCAAACAAGAAACACAATGTATGATCGATTACAAAGAACTCAATCAAGCTAACATTACAAAGTAAATATGATTTTCTTGTAGTTTAATCAAATTGTGCAACTACAGATTAGTGCATTAAAGTACTCACGAAAGTTTAAGTAAAATACATAGCAACCTCCAATGCTATAAAGATTTTATTCTCGTGCCTTCTTAACGCACTACTGAACTAATCTAATCAAATTTGATTATAATAATCAATGGAATCACACTAATTAGTTAAAAATGAAACATCGAGCCTATTGTTTGAACAAAACCAAAACCGAACATGAAACCACACGAACGACCCTTGAAATCAATAAGAATGGCGAATCACATTACAGTGATGGAATGAAAGTAAACAGTTGTCAAACAAGAAACACAATGTATGAACGATTAAAATGAACTCAATCGAGCTAATATGACAAAGTAAATAAGATTTTCTTATAGTTTAATCAAATTGTGCAACTACAGATTAGTGCATTAAAGTATTCATGAAAGTTTAAGTAAAACACATAGCAACCTCCATTGCTATAAAGATTTGATTCCCGTGCCTTTTTAACGCACTATTGAACTAATCTAATCAAATTTGATTATAATAATCAATGGAATCACACTAATTAGTTAAAAATGAAACATCGAGCCTATTGTTTGAACAAAACCAAAACCGAACACGAAACCACACGAACGACCCTTGAAATCAATAAGAATGGCGAATCACATTACAGTGATGGAATGAAAGTAAACAGTTGTCAAACAAGAAACACAATGTATGAACGATTAAAATGAACTCAATCGAGCTAATATGACAAAGTAAATAAGATTTTCTTGTAGTTTAATCAAATTGTGCAACTACAGATTAGTGCATTAAAGTATTCATGAAAGTTTAAGTAAAACACATAGCAACCTCCATTGCTATAAAGATTTGATTCTCGTGCCTTTTTAACGCACTACTGAACTAATCTAATCAAATTTGATTATAATAATCAATGGAATCACACTAATTAATTAAAAATGAAACATAGAGCCTATTGTTTGAACAAAACCAAAACCGAACACGAAACCACACGAACCACCCTTGAAATCAATAAGAATGGAGAATCACATACAGTGATGGAATGAAGGTAAACAGTTGTCAAACAAGAAACACAATGTATGATCGATTAAAAAGAACTTAATCAAGCTAACATGAAAAAGTAAATAATATTTTCTTGTAGTTTAATCAAATTGTGCACCTATAGATTAGTGCATTAAAGTATTAATGAAATGTTAAGTAAAATACATAGGAAGGGAACTAGTTATACGACAACATTAATCAACAATATTTCTCGCGTGGATAGCTTTTTGATTTTCATAGCAACCTCCAATGCTATAAAGATTTGATTCTCATGCCTTCTTAACGCACTACTATTCTAATCTAATCAAATTTGATTATAATAACCAATGGAATCATACTAATTAATAAAAAATGAAACATAGAGCCTATTGTTTGAACGAAACCTAAACCGAACACGAAACCACACGAACGACCTTTGAAATCAATGAGAATGGAGAATCACATACAGTGATTGAATGAAAGTAAACAGTTGTCAAACAAGAAACACAATATATGATCGATTAAAAAGAACTCAATCAAGCTAACATGACAAAGTAAATACGGTTTTCTTGTAGTTTAATCAAATTATGCAACTACAGATTAGTGCAATAAAGTATTCACGAAAGTTTAAGTAAAATACATAGAAAATGAACTAGTTATACGACAACATTAATCAACAATAGTTCTCGCGTGGATAGCTTTTTGATTTTCATAGCAACCTCCAATGCTATAAAGATTTGATTCTCGTGCGTTCTTAACGTACTACTTAACTAATCTAATCAAATTTTATTATAATAATCAATGGAATCACTATAATTAATTAAAAATGAAACATAGAGCCTATTGTTTGAACAAAACCAAAACCGAACACGAAAGCACACGAACGACCTTTGAAATCAATAAGAATGGCGAATCACATTACAGTGATGGAATGAAAGTAAACAGTTGTCAAACAAGAAACACAATGTATGATCGATTAAAAAGAACTCAATCATGCTAACATTACAAAGTAAATATGATTTTCTTGTAGTTTAATCAAATTGTGCAACTACAGATTAGTGCATTAAAGTATTCACGAAAGTTTAAGCAAAATACATAGCAAACTCCAATGCTATAAAGATTTGATTCTCGTGCCTTCTTAACGCACTACTGAACTAATCTAATCAAATTTGATTATAATAATCAATGGAATCACACTAACTAATTAAAAATGAAACATAGAGCCTATTGTTTGAACAAAACCAAAACCGAACACGAAACCACACGAACGACCCTTGAAATCAATAAGAATGGAGAATCACATACAGTGATGGAATGAAAGTAAACAGTTGTCAAACAAGAAACACAATGTATGATCGATTACAAAGAACTCAATCAAGCTAACATGACAAAGTAAATAAGATTTTCTTGTAGCTTTATCAAATTGTGCACCTACAGATTAGTGCATTAAAGTATTCACGAAAGTTTAAGTAAAATACACAGGAAAGGAACTAGTTATACGACAACATTAATCAACAATAGTTCTCACGTGGATAGCTTTTCGCTTTTCATAACAACCTCCAATGCTATAAAGATTTGATTCTCATGCCTTCTTAACGCACTACTAAATAAATCTAATCAAATTTGATTATAATAATCAATGGAATCACACTAATTAATCAAAAATAAAACATAAAGCCTACTGTTTGAACAAAACCAAAACTGAACACGAAACCACACGAGCAACCCTTGAAATCAATAAGAATGTAGAATCACATTACAGTGATGGAATAAAAGTAAACAGTTGTCAAACAAGAAACACAATGTATGATCGATTAAAAAGAAATCAATCAAGCTAACATTACAAAGTAAATAAGATTTTCTTGTAGTTTAATCAAATTGTGCAACTACAGATTAGTGCATTAAAATATTCACGAAAGTTTAAGTAAAATACACAGCAACCTCCAATGCTATAAAGATTAGATTCTCGTGCCTTATTAACGCACTACTGAACAAATCTAATTAAATTTGATGATAATAATCAATGGAATCAGTTTAATTAATTAAAAATTAAACATAGAGCCTATTGTTTGAACAAAACCAAAACCGAACACGAAACCACACGAACGACCCTTGAAATCAATAAGAATGGAGAATCACATATATTGATGGAATGAAAGTAAACAGTTGTCAAGCAAGAAACACAATGTACGATCGATTACAAAGAACTCAACCAAGCTAACATGACAAGGTAAATAAGATTTTCTTGTAGTTTAAGCAAATTGTGCACCTACAGATTAGCGCATTAAAGTATTCACGAAAGTTGAAGTAAAATACATAGGAAAAAACTAGTTATACGACAACATTAATCAACAATAGTTCTCGCGTGGATAGCTTTTTGCTTTTCAGAGCAACCTCCAATGCTATAAAGATTTGATTCTTGTGCCTTCTTAATGCACTACGGAACTAATCTAATAAAATTTGATTATAATAATCAATGAAATCACACTAATTAATTAAAAATGAAACATAGAGCCTATTGTTTGAACAAAACCAAAACCGAACACGAAACCACACGAACAACCCATGAAATCAATAAGAATGGAGAATCACATACAGTGATGGAATGAAAGTAAAAAGTTGTCAACCAAGAAACACAATGTATGATCGATTAAAAAGAACTAAGTCAAGCTAACATGAAAAGTAAATAACATTTTCTTGTACTTTAATCAAATTATGCACCTACAGATAAGTGCATTAAAGTATTCATAAAAGTTTAAGTAAAATACATAGGAAGGGAACTAGTTATACGACAACATTAATCAACAATATTTCTCGCGTGGATAGCTTTTTGCTTTTCATAACAACCTCCAATACTATAAAGATTTGATTCTCATGCCTTGTTAACGCACTACTATACTAATCTAATCAAATATGATTATAATAATCAATGGAATCATACTAATTAATAAAATTGAAACATAGAGCCTATTGTTTGAACAAAACCAAAACCAAACACGAAACCACACGAACGACCCTTGAAATCAATAAGAATGGAGAATCACACACAGTGATCGAATGAAAGTAAACAGTTGTCAAACAAGAAACGCGATGTATGATTGATTAAAAAGAACTCAATCAAGCTAACATGACAAAGTAAATAAGATTTTCTTGTAGTTTAATCAAATTGTGCAACTACAGATTAGTGCATTAAAGTATTCACGAAAGTTTAAGCAAAATACATAGCAACCTCCAATGCTATAAAGATTTGATTCTCGTGCCTTCTTAACGCACTACTGAACTAATCTAATCAAATTTGATTATAATAATCAATGGAATCATAGTAACTAATTAAAAATGAAACATAGAGCCTATTGTTTGAACAAAACCAAAACCGAACACGAAACCACACGAACGACCCTTGAAATCAATAAGAATGGATAATCACATACAGTGATGGAATGAAAGTAAACAGTTGTCAAAGAAGAAAAACACAATGTATGATCGATTACAAAGAACTCAATCAAGCTAACATGACAAAGTAAATAAGATTTTCTTGTAGCTTTATCAAATTGTGCACCTACAGATTAGTGCATTAAAGTATTCACGAAAGTTTAAGTAAAATACACAAGAAAGGAACTAGTTATACGACAACATTAATCAACAATAGTTCTCACGTGGATAGCTTTTCGCTTTTCATAACAACCTCCAATGCTATAAAGATTTGATTCTCATGCCTTCTTAACGCACTACTAAATAAATCTAATCAAATTTGATTATAATAATCAATGGAATCACACTAATTAATCAAAAATAAAACATAAAGCCTACTGTTTGAACAAAACCAAAACTGAACACGAACCACACGAGCAACCCTTGAAATCAATAAGAATGTAGAATCACATTACAGTGATGGAATAAAAGTAAACAGTTGTCAAACAAGAAACACAATGTATGATCGATTAAAAAGAAATCAATCAAGCTAACATTACAAAGTAAATAAGATTTTCTTGTAGTTTAATCAAATTGTGCAACTACAGATTAGTGCATTAAAATATTCACGAAAGTTTAAGTAAAATACACAGCAACCTCCAATGCTATAAAGATTACATTCTCGTGCCTTATTAACGCACTACTGAACAAATCTAATTAAATTTGATGATAATAATCAATGGAATCAGTTTAATTAATTAAAATTAAACATAGAGCCTATTGTTTGAACAAAACCAAAACCGAACACGAAACCACACGAACGACCCTTGAAATCAATAAGAATGGAGAATCACATATATTGATGGAATGAAAGTAAACAGTTGTCAAGCAAGAAACACAATGTACGATCGATTACAAAGAACTCAACCAAGCTAACATGACAAGGTAAATAAGATTTTCTTGTAGTTTAAGCAAATTGTGCACCTACAGATTAGCGCATTAAAGTATTCACGAAAGTTGAAGTAAAATACATAGGAAAAAACTAGTTATACGACAACATTAATCAACAATAGTTCTCGCGTGGATAGCTTTTTGCTTTTCAGAGCAACCTCCAATGCTATAAAGATTTGATTCTTGTGCCTTCTTAATGCACTACGGAACTAATCTAATAAAATTTGATTATAATAATCAATGAAATCACACTAATTAATTAAAAATGAAACATAGAGCCTATTGTTTGAACAAAACCAAAACCGAACACGAAACCACACGAACAACCCATGAAATCAATAAGAATGGAGAATCACATACAGTGATGGAATGAAAGTAAAAAGTTGTCAACCAAGAAACACAATGTATGATCGATTAAAAAGAACTAAGTCAAGCTAACATGAAAAAGTAAATAACATTTTCTTGTACTTTAATCAAATTATGCACCTACAGATAAGTGCATTAAAGTATTCATAAAAGTTTAAGTAAAATACATAGGAAGGGAACTAGTTATACGACAACATTAATCAACAATATTTCTCGCGTGGATAGCTTTTTGCTTTTCATAACAACCTCCAATACTATAAAGATTTGATTCTCATGCCTTGTTAACGCACTACTATACTAATCTAATCAAATATGATTATAATAATCAATGGAATCATACTAATTAATAAAAATTGAAACATAGAGCCTATTGTTTGAACAAAACCAAAACCAAACACGAAACCACACGAACGACCCTTGAAATCAATAAGAATGGAGAATCACACACAGTGATCGAATGAAAGTAAACAGTTGTCAAACAAGAAACGCGATGTATGATTGATTAAAAAGAACTCAATCAAGCTAACATGACAAAGTAAATAAGATTTTCTTGTAGTTTAATCAAATTGTGCAACTACAGATTAGTGCATTAAAGTATTCACGAAAGTTTAAGCAAAATACATAGCAACCTCCAATGCTATAAAGATTTGATTCTCGTGCCTTCTTAACGCACTACTGAACTAATCTAATCAAATTTGATTATAATAATCAATGGAATCATAGTAACTAATTAAAAATGAAACATAGAGCCTATTGTTTGAACAAAACCAAAACCGAACACGAAACCACACGAACGACCCTTGAAATCAATAAGAATGGATAATCACATACAGTGATGGAATGAAAGTAAACAGTTGTCAAAGAAGAAAAACACAATGTATGATCGATTACAAAGAACTCAATCAAGCTAACATGACAAAGTAAATAAGATTTTCTTGTAGCTTTATCAAATTGTGCACCTACAGATTAGTGCATTAAAGTATTCACGAAAGTTTAAGTAAAATACACAAGAAAGGAACTAGTTATACGACAACATTAATCAACAATAGTTCTCACGTGGATAGCTTTTCGCTTTTCATAACAACCTCCAATGCTATAAAGATTTGATTCTCATGCCTTCTTAACGCACTACTAAATAAATCTAATCAAATTTGATTATAATAATCAATGGAATCACACTAATTAATCAAAAATAAAACATAGAGCCTACTGTTTGAACAAAACCAAAACCGAACACGAAACCACACGAGCAACCCTTGAAATCAATAAGAATGTAGAATCACATTACAGTGATGGAATAAAAGTAAACAGTTGTCAAACAAGAAACACAATGTATGATCGATTAAAAAGAACTCAATCAAGCTAACATTACAAAGTAAATAAGATTTTCTTGTAGTTTAATCAAATTGTGCAACTACAGATTAGTGCATTAAAATATTCACGAATGTTTAAGTAAAATACACAGCAACCTCCAATGCTACAAAGATTTGATTCTCGTGCCTTATTAACGCACTACTGAACAAATCTAATCAAATTTGATGATAATAATCAATGGAATCATTTTAATTAATTAAAAATTAAACATAGAGCCTATTGTTTGAACAAAACCAAAACCGAACACGAAACCACACGAACGACCCTTGAAGTCAATAAGAATGGAGAATCACATATATTGATGGAATGAAAGTAAACAGTTGTCAAGCAAGAAACACAATGTATGATCGATTACAAAGAACTCAATCAAGCTAACATGACAAGGTAAATAAGATTTTCTTGTAGTTTAAGCAAATTGTGAACCTACAGATTAGCGCATTAAAGTATTCAGGAAGGTTTAAGTAAAATACATAAGAAAGAAACTAGTTATACGACAACATTAATCAACAATAGTTCTCGCGTGGATAGCTTTTTGCTTTTCAGAGCAACCGCCAATGCTATAAAGATTTGATTCTCGTGCCTTCTTAACGCACTACCGAACTAATCAAATAAAATTTGATTATAATAATCAAAGAAATCACACTAATTAATTAAAAATGAAACATAGAGCCTATTGTTTGAACAAAACCAAAACCGAACACGAAACCACACGAACAACCCATGAAATCAATAAGAATGGAGAATCACATACAGTGATGGAATGAAAGTAAAAAGTTGTCAAACAAGAAACACAATGTATGATCGATTAAAAAGAACTCAGTCAAGCTAACATGAAAAAGTAAATAACATTTTCTTGTACTTTAATCAAATTATGCACCTACAGATTAGTGCATTAAAGTATTCATAAAAGTTTAAGTAAAATATATAGGAAGGGAACTAGTTATACGACAACATTAATCAACAATATTTCTCGCGTGGATAGCTTTTTGCTTTTCATAACAACCTCCAATACTATAAAGATTTGATTCTCATGCCTTGTTAACGCACTACTATACTAATCTAATCAAATTTGATTATAATAATCAATGGAATCATACTAATTAAAAAAAATTGAAACATAGAGCCTATTGTTTGAACAAAACCAAAACCAAACACGAAACCACACGAACGACCCTTGAAATCAATAAGAATGGAGAATCACACACAGTGATCGAATGAAAGTAAACAGTTGTCAAACAAGAAACGCGATGTATGATCGATTAAAAAGAACTCAATCAAGCTAACATGACAAAGTAAATAAGATTTTCTTGTAGTTTAATCAAATTGTGCAACTACAGATTAGTGCATTAAAGTATTCACGAAAGTTTAAGCAAAATACATAGCAACCTCCAATGCTATAAAGATTTGATTCTCGTGCCTTCTTAACGCACTACTGAACTAATCTAATCAAATTTGATTATAATAATCAATGGAATCACAGTAACTAACTAAAAATGAAACATAGAGCCTATTGTTTGAACAAAACCAAAACCGAACACGAAACCACACGAACGACCCTTGAAATCAATAAGAATGGATAATCACATACAGTGATGGAATGAAAGTAAACAGTTGTCAAACAAGAAACACAATGTATGATCGATTACAAAGAACTCAATCAAGCTAACATGACAAAGTAAATAAGATTTTCTTGTAGCTTTATCAAATTGTGCACCTACAGATTAGTGCATTAAAGTATTCACGAAAGTTTAAGTAAAATACACAGGAAAGGAACTAGTTATACGACAACATTAATCAACAATAGTTCTCACGTGGATAGCTTTTCGCTTTTCATAACAACCTCCAATGCTATAAAGGTTTGATTCTCATGCCTTCTTAACGCACTACTAAATAAATCTAATCAAATTTGATTATAATAATCAATGGAATCACACTAGTTAATCAAAAATAAAACATAGAGCCTACTGTTTGAACAAAACCAAAACTGAACACGAAACCACACGAGCAACCCTTGAAATCAATAGAAATGTAGAATCACATTACAGTGATGGAATAAAAGTAAACAGTTGTCAAACAAGAAACAGAATGTATGATCGATTAAAAAGAACTCAATCAAGCTAACATTACAAAGTAAATAAGATTTTCTTGTAGTTTAATCAAATTGTGCAACTACAGATTAGTGCATTAAAATATTCACGAAAGTTTAAGTAAAATACACAGCAACCTCCAATGCTATAAAGATTTGATTCTCGTGCCTTATTAACGCACTACTGAACAAATCTAATCAAATTTGATGATAATAATCAATGGAATCACTTTAACTAATTAAAAATTAAACATAGAGCCTATTGTTTGAACAAAACCAAAACCAAACACGAAACCACACGAACGACCCTTGAAATCAATAAGAATGGAGAATCACATATATTGATGGAATGAAATTAAACAGTTGTCAAGCAAGAAACACAATGTATGATCGATTACAAAGAACTCAATCAGGCTAACATGACAAGGTAAATAAGATTTTCTTGTAGTTTAAGCAAATTGTGCACCTACAGATTAGCGCATTAAAGTATTCAGGAAAGTTTAAGTAAAATACATAGGAAAGAAACTAGTTATACGACAACATTAATCAACAATAGTTCTCGCGTGGATAGCTTTTTGCTTTTCAGAGCAACCGCCAATGCTTTAAAGATTTGATTCTTGTGCCTTCTTAACGCACTACGGAACTAATCTAATAAAATTTGATTATAATAATCAAAGAAATCACACTAATTAATTAAAAATGAAACATAGAGCCTATTGTTTGAACAAAACCAAAACCGAACACGAAACCACACGAACAACCCATGAAATCAATAAGAATGGAGAATCACATACAGTGATGGAATGAAAGTAAAAAGTTGTCAAACAAGAAACACAATGTATGATCGATTAAAAAGAACTCAGTCAAGCTAACATGAAAAAGTAAATAACATTTTCTTGTACTTTAATCAAATTATGCACCTACAGATTAGTGCATTAAAGTATTCATAAAAGTTTAAGTAAAATACATAGGAAGGGAACTAGTTATACGACAACATTAATCAACAATATTTCTCGCGTGGATAGCTTTTTGCTTTTCATAACAACCTCCAATACTATAAAGATTTGATTCTCATGCCTTGTTAACGCACTACTATACTAATCTAATCAAATTTGATTATAATAATCAATGGAATCATACTAATTAATAAAAATTGAAACATAGAGCCTATTGTTTGAGCAAAACCAAAACCAAACACGAAACCACACGAACGACCCTTGAAATCAATAAGAATGGAGAATCACACACAGTGATCGAATGAAAGTAAACAGTTGTCAAACAAGAAACGCGATGTATGATCGATTAAAAAGAACTCAATCAAGCTAACATGACAAAGTAAATAAGATTTTCTTGTAGTTTAATAAAATTGTGCAACTACAGATTAGTGTATTAAAGTATTCATGAAAGTTTAAGCAAAATACATAGCAACCTCCAATGCTATAAAGATTTGATTCTCGTGCTATTTTAACGCACTACTGAACTAATCTAATCAAATTTGATTATAATAATCAATGGAATCACACTAATTAATTAAAAATGAAACATAGAGCCTATTCTTTGAACAAAACCAAAACCGAACACGAAACCACACGAACGACCCTTGAAATCAATAAGAATAGCGAATCACATTACAGTGATAGAATGATAGTAAACAGTTGTCAAACAAGAAACACAATGTATGATCGATTACAAAGAACTCAATCAAGCTAACATGACAAAGTAAATAACATTTTCTTGTAGCTTTACCAAATTATGCACCTACAGATTAGTGCATTAAAGTATTCACGAAAGTTTAAGTAAAATACACAGGAAAGGAACTAGTTATACGACAACATTAATCAACAATAGTTCTCACGTGGATAGCTTTTCGCTTTTCATAACAACCTCCAATGCTATAAAGATTTGATTCTCAAGCCTTCTTAACGCACTACTATACTAATCTAATCAAATTTGATTATAATAATCAATGGAATCACACTAATTAATCAAAAATAAAACATAGAGCCTACTGTTTGAACAAAATCAAAACCGAACACGAAACCACACGAACGACCCTTGAAATCAATAAGAATATAGAATCACATTACAGTGATGGAATGAAAGTAAACAGTTGTCAAACAAGAAACACAATGTATGATCGATTAAAAAGAACTCAATCAAGCTAACATTACAAAGTAAATAAGATTTTTTTGTAGTTTAATCAAATTGTGCAACTACAGATTAGTGCATTAAAGTATTCACGAAAGTTTAAGTAATATACACAGGAAAGGAACTAGTTATACGACAACATTAATCAACAATAGTTCTCCCGTGGATAGCTTTTCGCTTTTCATAACAACCTGCAATGCTATAAAGATTTGATTCTCGTGCCTTCTTAACGCACTACTATACTAATCTAATCAAATTTGATTATAATAATCAATGGAATCATACTAATTAATAAAAATTGAAACATAGAGCCTATTGTTTGAACAAAACCAAACCCGAACACGAAACCACACGAACGACCCTTGAAATCAATAAGAATGAAGAATCACACACAGTGATCGAATGAAAGTAAACAGTTGTCAAACAAGAAACGCGATGTATGATCGATTAAAAAGAACACAATCAAGCTAACATAACAAAGTAAATAAGATTTTCTTGTAGTTTAATCAAATTGTGCAACTACAGATTAGTGTATTAAAGTATTCACGAAAGTTTAAGCAAAATACATAGCAACCTCCAATGCTATAAAGATTTGATTCTCGTGCCTTTTTAACGCACTACTGAACTAATCTAATCAAATTTGATTATAATAATCAATGGAATCACACTAATTAATTAAAAATGAAACATAGAGCCTATTGTTTGAACAAAACCAAAACCGAACACGAAACCACACGAACGACCCTTGAAATCAATAAGAATAGCGAATCACATTACAGTGATGGAATGATAGTAAACAGTTGTCAAACAAGAAACACAATGTATGATCGATTACAAAGAACTCAATCAAGCTAACATGACAAAGTAAATAACATTTTCTTGTAGCTTTATCAAATTGTGCACCTACAGATTAGTGCATTAAAGTATTCCCGAAAGTTTAAGTAAAACACAAAGGAAAGAAACTAGTTATACGACAACATTAATCAACAATAGTTCTCACGTGGATAGCTTTTCGCTTTTCATAACAACCTCCAATGCTATAAAGATTTGATTCTCAAGCCTTCTTAACGCACTACTATACTAATCTAATCAAGTTTGATTATAATAATCAATGGAATCACACTAATTAATCAAAAATAAAACATAGAGCCTACTGTTTGAACAAAATCAAAACCGAACACGAAACCACACGAACGACCCTTGAAATCAATAAGAATGTAGAATCATATTACAGTGATGGAATGAAAGTAAACAGTTGTCAAACAAGAAACACAATGTATGATCGATTAAAAAGAACTCAATCAAGCTAACATTACAAAGTAAATAATATTTTCTTGTAGTTTAATCAAATTGTGCAACTACAGATTAGTGCATTAAAGTATTCACGAAAGTTTAAGTAATATACACAGAAAAAGAACTAGTTATACCACAACATTAATCAACAATAGTTCTCGCGTGGATAGCTTTTTGCTTTTCATAGCAACCTCCAATGCTATGAAGATTTGATTCTCGTGCCTTCTTAACGCACTACGAAACATATCTAATTAAATTTGATTATAATAATCAATGAAATCACACTAATTAATTAAAAATGAAACATAGAGCCTATTGTTTGGACAAAACCAAAACCGAACACGAAACCACACGAACAACCTTCGAAATCAATAAGAATGGAGAATCACATACAGTGATAGAATAAAGTAAACTGTTGTCAAACAAGAAACACAATGTATGATCGTTTAAAAAGAACTCAATCAAGCTAACAGGAAAAAGTAAATAAGATTTTCTTGTAGTTTAATCAAATTATGCACCTACAGATTAGTGCATTAAAGTATTCACGAAAGTTTAAGTAAAATACATAGGAAGGGAACTAGTTATTCGACAACATTAATCAACAATATTTCTTGCGTGGATAGCTTTTTGCTTTTCATAACAACCTCCAATGCTATAAAGATTTGATTCTCATGCCTTCTTAACGCACTACTATACTAATCTAATCAAATTTGATTATAATAATCAATGGAATCATACTAATTAATCAAAAATGAAACATAGAGCCTATTGTTTGAACAAAACAAAAACCGAACACGAAACCACACGAACGACCCTTGAAATCAATGAGAATTGAGAATCACATACAGTGATGGAATAAAAGTAAACAGTTGTCAAACAAGAAACACAATGTATGATTGATTAAAAGAACTCAATCATGCTAACATGACAAAGTAAATACAATTTTCTTGTAGTTTAATTAAATTGTGCAACTACAGATTAGTGCAATAAAGTATTCACGAAAGTTTAAGTAAAATACATAGGATGGGAACTAGTTATATGACAACATTAATCAACAATATTTCTCGCATGGATAGTTTTTGCTTTTTATAACAACCTCCAATGCTATAAAGATTTGATTCTCATGCCTTCTTAACGCACTACTATACTAATCTAATCAAATTTGATTATAATAATCAATGGAATCAGACTAATTAACCAAAAATAAAACATAGAGCCTATTTTTTGAACAAAACCAAAACGGAACACGAAACCAAAACCGAACACGAAACCATACAAACGACCCTTGAAATTAATGAGAATGGAGAATCACATACAGTGATGGAATGAAAGTAAACAGTTGTCAAACAAGAAACACAATGTATGATCGATTAAAAAGAACTCAATCAAGCTAACATGACAAAGTAAATACGATTTTCTTGTAGTTTAATCAAATTGTGCAACTACAGATTAGTGCAATAAAGTATTCACGAAAGTTTAAGTAAAATACATAGGAAGGGAACTAGTTATACGACAACATTAATCAACAATATTTCTCGCGTGGATAGCTTTTTGCTTTTCATAACAACCTCCAATACTATAAAGATTTGATTCTCATGCCTTCTTAACGCATTACTATACTAATCTAATCAAATTTGAATATAATAATCAATGGAATCATACTAATTAATGAAAAATGAAACATAGAGCCTATTGTTTAAACAAAACCAAAACTGAACACGAAACCATACGAACGACCCTTGAAATCAATGAGAATGGAGAATCACATACAGTGATGGAATGAGAGTAAACAGTTGTCAAATGAGAAACACAATGTATGATCGATTAAAAAGAACTTAATCAAGCAAACATGACAAAGTAAATACGATTTTCTTGTAGGTTAATCAAATTGTGCACCTATAGATTAGTGCATTAAAGTATTCAGGAAAGTTTAAGTAAAATACATAGGAAGGGAACTAGTTATACGACAACATTAATCAACAATATTTCTCGCGTGGATAGCTTTTTGCTTTTCATAACAACCTCCAATGCTATAAACATTTGATTCTCATGCCTTCTTAACGCACTACTATACCAATCTAATCAAATTTGATTATAATAATAAATGGAATCATACTAATTAATCAAAAATGAAACATAGAGCCTATTGTTTGAACAAAACCAAAACGGAACACAAAACCACACGAACGACCCTTGAAATCAATGAGAATGGAGAATCACATACCGTGATGGAATGAAAGTAAACAGTTGTCAAACAAGAAACACAATGTATGATCGATTAAAAAGAACTCAATCAAGCTAACATGACAAAGTAAATATGATTTTCTTGTAGTTTAATCAAATTGTGCAACTACAGATTAGTGCAATAAAGTATTCACGAAAGTTTAAGTAAAATACATAGGAAGGGAACTAGTTATACGACAACATTAATCAACAATATTTCTCGCGTGGATAGCTTTTTGCTTTTCATAACAACCTCCAATGCTATAAAGATTTGATTCTCATGCCTTCTTAACGCATTACTATACTAATCTAATCAAATTTGATTATAATAATCAATGGAATCATACTAATTAATCAAAAATGAAACATAGAGCCTATTGTTTAAACAAAACCAAAACCGAACACGAAACCACACGAACGACCCTTGAAATCAATGAGAATGGAGAATCACATACAGTGATGGAATGAGAGTAAACAGTTGTCAAATAAGAAACACAATATATGATCGATTAAAAAGAACTTAATCAAGCTAACATGACAAAGTAAATACGATTTTCTTGTAGTTTAATCAAATTATGCATCTATAGATTAGTGCATTAAAGTATTCAGGAAAGTTTAAGTAAAATACATAGGAAGGGAACTAGTTATACGACAACATTAATCAACAATATTTCTCGCGTGGATAGTTTTTGCTTTTTATAACAACCTCCAATGCTATAAAGATTTGATTCTCATGCCTTCTTATCGCACTACTATACTAATCTAATCAAATTTGATTATAATAATCAATGGAATCAGACTAATTAACCAAAAATGAAACATAGAGCGTATTTTTTGAACAAAACCAAAACGGAACACGAAACCAAAACCGAACACGAAACCATACAAACGACCCTTGAAATTAATGAGAATGGAGAATCACATACAGTGATGGAATAAAAGTAAACAGTTGTCAAACAAGAAACACAATGTATGATCGATTAAAAAGAACTCAATCAAGCTAACATGACAAAGTAAATACGATTTTCTTCTAGTTTAATCAAATTGTGCAACTACAGATTAGTGCAATAAAGTATTAACGAAAGTTTAAGTAAAATACATAGGAAGGGAACTAGTTATACGACAACAATAATCAACAATATTTCTCGCGTGGATAGCTTTTTGCTTTTTATAACAACCTCCAATGCTATAAAGATTTGATTCTCGTGCATTCTTAACGCACAACGGAACTAATCTAATCAAATTTGATTTTAATAATCAATGAAATCACACTAATTAATTAAAAATGAAACATAGAGCCAATTGTTTGAACAAAACCAAAACCGAACACGAAACCACACGAACGACCTTCGAAATCATTAAGAATGGAGAATCACATACAGTGATAGAATGAAAGTAAACAGTTGTCAAACCAGAAACACAATGTATGATCGATTAAAAAGAACTCAATCAAGCCAACATGAAAAAGTAAATAACATTTTCTTTTTAGTTTAATCAAATTGTGCACCTATAGATTAGTGCATTAAAGTATTAATGAAATGTTAAGTAAAATACATAGGAAGGGAACTAGTTATACGACAATATTAATCAACAATATTTCTCGCGTGGATAGCTTTTTGCTTTTCATAACAACCTCCAATGCTATAAAGATTTGATTCTCATGCCTTCTTAACGCACTACTATACAAATCTAATCAAATTTGATTATAATAATCAATGGAATCATACTAATTAATCAAAAATGAAACATAGAGCCTATTGTTTGAACAAAACCAAAACCGAACACGAAACCATACAAACGACTCTTGAAATCAATGAGAATGGAGAATCACATACAGTGATGGAATGAAAGTAAATAGTTGTCAAACAAGAAACACAATGTATTATCGATTAAAAAGAACTCAATCAAGCTAGCATGACAAAGTAAATACGATTTTCTTGTAGTTTAATCAAATTGTGCAACTACAGATTAGTGCAATAAAGTATTCATGAAAGTTTAAGTAAAATACATA
Organism: Flaveria robusta; assembly: GCA_025506415.1. Lineage (NCBI taxonomy): Eukaryota > Viridiplantae > Streptophyta > Magnoliopsida > Asterales > Asteraceae > Flaveria > Flaveria robusta. The sequence continues at coordinate 383,233 of CM046463.1, forward strand.
GGAAGGGAACTAGTTATATGACAACATTAATCAACAATATTTCTTGTGTGGATAGCTTTTTGCTTTTCATAACAACCTCCAATGCTATAAAGATTTGATTCTCATGCCTTCTTAACGCACTACTATACCAATCTAATCAAATTTGATTATAATAATCAATGGAATCATACTAATTAATCAAAATGAAACATAGAGCCTATTGTTTGAACAAAACCAAAACCGAACACGAAACCACACGAACGACCCTTGAAATCAATGAGAATGGAGAATCACATACAGTGATGGAATGAAAGTAAACAGTTGTCAAACAAGAAACACAATGTATGATCGATTAAAAAGAACTCAATCAAGCTAACATGACAAAGTAAATACGATTTTCTTGTAGTTTAATCAAATTGTGCAACTACAGATTAGTGCAATAAAGTATTCACGGAAGTTTAAGTAAAATACATAGGAAGGGAACTAGTTATACGACAACATTAATCAACAATATTTCTCGCGTGGATAGCTTTTTGCTTTTCATAACAACCTCCAATGCTATAAAGATTTGATTCTCATGCCTTCTTAACGCATTACTATACTAATCTAATCAAATTTGATTATAATAATCAATGGAATCATACTAATTAATCAAAAATGAAACATAGAGCCTATTGTTTAAATAAAACAAAAACCGAACACGAAACCACACGAACGACCCTTGAAATCAATGAGAATGGAGAATCACATAGAGTGATGGAATGAGAGTAAACAGTTGTCAAATAAGAAACACAATATATGATCGATTAAAAAGAACTTAATCAAGCTAACATGACAAAGTAAATACGATTTTCTTGTAGTTTAATCAAATTGTGCACCTATAGATTAGTGCATTAAAGTATTCAGGAAAGTTTAAGTAAAATACATAGGAAGGGAACTAGTTATACGACAACATTAATCAACAATATTTCTCACGTGGATAGCTTTTTGCTTTTCATAACAACCTCCAATGCTATAAAGATTTGATTCTCCTGCCTTCTTAACGCACTACTATACCAATCTAATCAAATTTGATTATAATAATCAATGGAATCATACTAATTAATCAAAAATGAAACATAGAGCCTATTGTTTGAACAAAACCAAAACAGAACACGAAACCACACGAACGACCCTTGAAATCAATGAGAATGGAGAATCACATACAGTGGTGGAATGAAAGTAAACAGTTGTCAAACATGAAACACAATGTATGATCGATTAAAAAGAACTCAATCAAGCTAACATGACAAAGTAAATACGATTTTCTTGTAGTTTAATCAAATTGTGCAACTACAGATTAGTGCAATAAAGTATTCACGAAAGTTTAAGAAAAATACATAGGAAGGGAACTAGTTATACGACAACATTAATCAACAATATTTCTCGCGTGGATAGCTTTTCGCTTTTCATAACAACCTGCAATGCTATAAAGATTTGATTCTCATGCCTTCTTAACGCACTACTAAACTAATCTAATCAAATTTGATTATAACAATCAATGAAATCACACTAATTAATCAAAAACAAAACATAGAGCCTACTGTTTGAACAAAACCAAAACCGAACACGAAACCACACGAACGACCCTTGAATTCAATAAGAATGGAGAATCACATATAGTGATGGAATGAAAGTAAACAGTTGTCAAACAAGAAACACAATGTGTGATCGATTGCAAAGAACTCAATCAAGCTAACATGACAAGGTAAATAAGAATTTCTTGTAGTTTAATCAAATTGTGCACCTATAGATTAGTGCATTAAAGTATTCAGGAAAGTTTAAGTAAAATACATAGGAAAGGTTATACGACAACATTAATCAACAATAGTTCTCGCGTGGATAGCTTTTTGCTTTTCATAGCAACCTCCAATGCTATAAAGATTTGATTCTCGTGCTTTCTTAACGCACTACGGAACTAATCTAATCAAATTTGATTATAATAATCAATGAAATCACACTAATTAATTAAAAATGAAACATAGATCCTATTGTTTGAACAAAACCAAAACCAAACACGAAACCACACGAACGATCTTCGAAATCATTAAGAATGGAGAATCACATACAGTGATAGAATGAAAGTAAACAGTTGTCAAACAAGAAACACAATGTATGATCGATTAAAAAGAACTCAATCAAGCTAACATGACAAAGTAAATACGATTTTCTTGTAGTTTAATCAAATTGTGCAACTACAGATTAGTGCAATAAAGTATTCACGAAAGTTTAAGTAAAATACATAGGAAGGGAACTAGTTATACGACAACATTAATCAACAATATTTCTCGCGTGGATAGCTTTTTGCTTTTCATAACAACCTCCAATGCTATAAAGATTTGATTCTCATGCCTTCTTACGCACTAATATACCAATCTAATCAAACTTGATTATAATAATCAATGGAATCATACTTATTAAGCAAAAATGAAACATAGAGCCTATTGTTTGAAAAAAACCAAAACCGAACACGAAACCATACAAACGACCCTTGAAATCAATGAGAATGGAGAATCACATACAGTGATGGAATGACAGTAAACAGTTGTCAAACAAGAAACACAATGTGTGATCGATTAAAAAGAACTCAATCAAGCTAACATGACAAAGTAAATACAATTTTCTTGTAGTTTAATCAAATTGTGCACCTATAGATTAGTGCATTAAAGTATTCAGGAAAGTTTAAGTAAAATACATAGGAAGGGAACTAGTTATACGACAACATTAATCAACAATATTTCTCACGTGGATAGCTTTTTGCTTTTCATAACAACCTCCAATGCTATAAAGATTTGATTCTCATGCCTTCTTAACGCACTACTATACCAATCTAATCAAATTTGATTATAATAATCAATGGAATCATACTAATTAATCAAAAATGAAACATAGAGCCTATTGTTTGAACAAAACCATAACAGAACACGAAACCACACGAACGACCCTTGAAATCAATGAGAATGGAGAATCACATACAGTGGTGGAATTAAAGTAAACAGTTGTCAAACATGAAACACAATGTATGATCGATTAAAAAGAACTCAATCAAGCTAACATGACAAAGTAAATACGATTTTCTTGTAGTTTAATCAAATTGTGCAACTACAGATTAGTGCAATAAAGTATTCACGAAAGTTTAAGAAAAATACATAGGAAGGGAACTAGTTATACGACAACATTAATCAACAATATTTCTCGCGTGGATAGCTTTTCGCTTTTCATAACAACCTGCAATGCTATAAAGATTTGATTCTCATGCCTTCTTAACGCACTACTAAACTAATCTAATCAAATTTGATTATAACAATCAATGAAATCACACTAATTAATCAAAAACAAAACATAGAGCCTACTGTTTGAACAAAACCAAAACCGAACACGAAACCACACGAACGACCCTTGAATTCAATAAGAATGGAGAATCACATATAGTGATGGAATGAAAGTAAACAGTTGTCAAACAAGAAACACAATGTATGATCAATTGCAAAGAACTCAATCAAGCTAACATGACAAGGTAAATAAGAATTTCTTGTAGTTTAATCAAATTGTGCACCTATAGATTAGTGCATTAAAGTATTCAGGAAAGTTTAAGTAAAATACATAGGAAAGGAACTAGTTATACGACAACATTAATCAACAATTGTTCTCGCGTGGATAGCTTTTTGCTTTTCATAGCAACCTCCAATGCTATAAAGATTTGATTCTCGTGCTTTCTTAACGCACTACGGAACTAATCTAATCAAATTTGATTATAATAATCAATGAAATCACACTAATTAATTAAAAATGAAACATAGAGCCTATTGTTTGAACAAAACCAAAACCAAACACGAAACCACACGAACGATCTTCGAAATCATTAAGAATGGAGAATCACATACAGTGATAGAATGAAAGTAAACAGTTGTCAAACAAGAAACACAATGTATGATCGATTAAAAAGAACTCAATCAAGCTAACATGACAAAGTAAATACGATTTTCTTGTAGTTTAATCAAATTGTGCAACTACAGATTAGTGCAATAAAGTATTCACGAAAGTTTAAGTAAAATACATAGGAAGGGAACTAGTTATACGACAACATTAATCAACAATATTTCTCGCGTGGATAGCTTTTTGCTTTTCATAACAACCTCCAATGCTATAAAGATTTGATTCTCATGCCTTCTTAACGCACTAATATACCAATCTAATCAAACTTGATTATAATAATCAATGGAATCATACTTATTAAGCAAAAATGAAACATAGAGCCTATTGTTTGAACAAAACAAAAACCGAACACGAAACCATACAAACGACCCTTGAAATTAATGAGAATGGAGAATCACATACAGTGATGGAATGACAGTAAACAGTTGTCAAACAAGAAACACAATGTGTGATCGATTAAAAAGAACTCAATCAAGCCAACATGACAAAGTAAATACGATTTTCTTGTAGTTTAATCAAATTGTCCAACTACAGATTAGTGCAATAAAGTATTCACGAAAGTTTAAGTAAAATACATAGGAAGGGAACTAGTTATACGACAACATTAATCAACAATATTTCTCGTGTGGATACCTTTTTGCTTTTCATAACAACCTCCAATGCTATAAAGATTTGATTCTCATGCCTTCTTAACGCACTACTATACCAATCTAATCAAATTTGATTATAATAATCAATGGAATCATACTAATTAATCAAAAATGAAACATAGAGCCTATTGTTTGAACAAAACCAAAACCGAACATGAAACCACACGAACGACCATTGAAATCAATGAGAATGGAGAATCACATACAGTGGTGGAATGAAAGTAAACAGTTGTCAAACAAGAAACACAATGTATGATCGATTAAAAAGAACTCAATCAAGCTAACATGACAAAGTAAATACGATTTTCTTGTAGTTTAATCAAATTGTGCAACTATAGATTAGTGCAATAAAGTATTCACGAAAGTTTAAGTAAAATACATAGGAAGGGAACTAGTTATACGACAACATTAATCAACAATATTTCTCGCGTGGATAGCTTTTCGCTTTTCATAACAACCTGCAATGCTATAAAGATTTGATTCTCGCGTCTTCTTAACGCACTACTAAACTAATCTAATCAAATTTGATAATAATAATCAATGAAATCACACTAATTAATCAAAAATAAAACATAGAGCCTACTGTTTGAACAAAACCAAAACCGAACACGAAACCACACGAACGACCCTTGAAATCAATAAGAACGGAGAATCACATATAGTGATGGAATGAAAGTAAACAGTTTTCAAACAAGAAACACAATGTATGATCGATTACGAAGAACTCAATTAAGCTAACATGACAAAGTAAATACGATTTTCTTGTAGTTTAATCAAATTGTGCAACTATAGATTAGTGCAATAAAGTATTCACGAAAGTTTAAGTAAAATACATAGGAAGCGAACTAGTTATACGACAACATTAATCAACAATATTTCTCGCGTGGATAGCTTTTCGCTTTTCACAACAACCTGCAATGCTATAAAGATTTGATTCTCATACCTTCTTAACGCACTACTAAACTAATCTAATCAAAATTGATTATAATAATCAATGAAATCACACTAATTAATCAAAAACAAAACATAGAGCATACTGTTTGAACAAAACCAAAACCGAACACGAAACCACACGAACGACCCTTGAAATCAATAAGAATGGAGAATCACATATAGTGATAGAATAAAAGTAAACAGTTGTCAAACAAGAAACACAATGTATGATCGATTACAAAGAACTCAATCAAGCTAACATGACAAGATAAATAAGAATTTCTTGTAGTTTAATCAAATTGTGCACCTATAGATTAGTGCATTAAAGTATTCAGGAAAGTTTAAGTAAAATACATAGGAAAGGAACTAGTTATACGACAACATTAATCAACAATAGTTCTCGCGTGGATAGCTTTTCGCTTTTCATAACAACCTGCAATGCTATAAAGATTTGATTCTCATACCTTCTTAACGCACTACTAAACTAATCTAATCAAAATTGATTATAATAATCAATGAAATCACACTAATTAATCAAAAACAAAACATAGAGCCTACTGTTTGAACAAAACCAAAACCGAACACGAAACCACACGAACGACCCTTGAAATCAATAAAAATGGAGAATCACATATAGTGATGGAATGAAAGTAAACAGTTGTCAAACAAGAAACACAATGTATGATCGATTACAAAGAACTCAATCAAGCTAACATGACAAGATAAATAAAAATTTCTTGTAGTTTAATCAAATTGTGCACCTATAGATTAGTGCATTAAAGTATTCAGGAAAGTTTAAGTAAAATACATAGGAAAGGAACTAGTTATACGACAACATTAATCAACAATAGTTCTCGCGTGGATAGCTTTTTGCTTTTCATAGCAACCTCCAATGCTATAAAGATTTGATTCTCGTGCATTCTTAACGCACTACGGAACTAATCTAATCAAATTTGATTATAATAATCAATGAAATCACACTAATTAATTAAAAATGAAACATAGAGTCTATTGTTTGAACAAAACCAAAACCGAACACGAAACCATACGAACAACCTTCGAAATCATTAAGAATGGAGAATCACATACAGTGATAGAATGAAAGTAAACAGTTGTCAAACAAGAAACACAATGTATGATCGATTAAAAAGAACTTAATCATGCTAACATGACAAAGTAAATACGATTTTCTTGTAGTTTAATCAAATTGTGCAACTACAGATTAGTGCAATAAAGTATTCACGAAAGTTTAAGTAAAATACATAGGAAGGGAACTAGTTATACGACAACATTAATCAACAATATTTCTCGCGTGGATAGCTTTTCGCTTTTCATAACAACCTGCAATGCTATAAAGATTTGATTCTCACGCCTTCTTAACGCACTACTAAACTAATCTAATCAAATTTGAAAATAATAATCAATGAAATCACACTAATTAATCAAAAATAAAACATAGAGCCTACTGTTTGAACAAAACCAAAACCGAACACGAAACCACACGAACGACCCTTGAAAACAATAAGAACGGAGAATCACATATAGTGATGGAATGAAAGTAAACAGTTTTCAAACAAGAAACACAAAGTATGATCGATTACAAAGAACTCAATTAAGCTAACATGACAAAGTAAATACGATTTTCTTGTAGTTTAATCAAATTGTGCAACTATAGATTAGTGCAATAAAGTATTCACGAAAGTTTAAGTAAAATACATAGGAAGCGAACTAGTTATACGACAACATTAATCAACAATATTTCTCGCGTGGATAGCTTTTCGCTTTTCATAACAACCTGCAATGCTATAAAGATTTGATTCTCATACCTTCTTAACGCACTACTAAACTAATCTAATCAAAATTGATTATAATAATAAATGAAATCACACTAATTAATCAAAAACAAAACATAGAGCATACTGTTTGAACAAAACCAAAACCGAACACGAAACCACACGAACGACCCTTGAAATCAATAAGAATGGAGAATCACATATAGTGATGGAATGAAAGTAAACAGTTGTCAAACAAGAAACACAATGTATGATCGATTACAAAGAACTCAATCAAGCTAACATGACAAGATAAATAAGAATTTCTTGTAGTTTAATCAAATTGTGCACCTATAGATTAGTGCATTAAAGTATTCAGGAAAGTTTAAGTAAAATACATAGGAAAGGAACTAGTTATACGACAACATTAATCAACAATAGTTTTCGCGTGGATAGCTTTTCGCTTTTCATAACAACCTGCAATGCTATCAAGATTTGATTCTCATACCTTCTTAACGCACTACTAAACTAATCTAATCAAAATTGATTATAATAATCAATGAAATCACACTAATTAATCAAAAACAAAACATAGAGCCTACTGTTTGAACAAAACCAAAACCGAACACGAAACCACACGAACGACCCTTGAAAACAACAAAAATGGAGAATCACATATAGTGATGGAATGAAAGTAAACAGTTGTCAAACAAGAAACACAATGTATGATCGATTACAAAAAACTCAATCAAGCTAACATGACAAGATAAATAAGAATTTCTTGTAGTTTAATCAAATTGTGCACCTATAGATTAGTGCATTAAAGTATTCAGGAAAGTTTAAGTAAAATACATAGGAAAGGAACTAGTTATACGACAACATTAATCAACAATAGTTCTCGCGTGGATAGCTTTTTGCTTTTCATAGCAACCTCCAATGCTATAAAGATTTGATTCTCGTGCATTCTTAACGCACTACGGAACTAATCTAATCAAATTTGATTATAATAATCAATGAAATCACACTAATTAATTAAAAATGAAACATAGAGCCTATTGTTTGAACAAAACCAAAACCGAACACGAAACCACACGAACAACCTTCGAAATCATTAAGAATGGAGAATCACATACAGTGATAGAATAAAAGTAAACAGTTGTCAAACAAGAAACACAATATATGATCGATTAAAAAGAACTTAATCATGCTAACATGACAAAGTAAATACGATTTTCTTGTAGTTTAATCAAATTGTGCAACTACAGATTAGTGCAATAAAGTATTCACGAAAGTTTAAGTAAAATACATAGGAAGGGAACTAGTTATACGACAACATTAATCAACAATATTTCTCGCGTGGATAGCTTTTCGCTTTTCATAACAACCTGCAATGCTATAAAGATTTGATTCTCACGCCTTCTTAACGCACTACTAAACTAATCTAATCAAATTTGATAATAATAATCAATGAAATCACACTAATTAATCAAAAATAAAACATAGAGCCTACTGTTTGAACAAAACCAAAACCGAACACGAAACCACACGAACGACCCTTGAAATCAATAAGAATGGAGAATCACATATAGTGATGGAATGAAAATAAACAGTTTTCAAACAAGAAACACAATGTATGATCGATTACAAAGAACTCAATTAAGCTAACATGACAAAGTAAATACGATTTTCTTGTAGTTTAATCAAATTGTGCAACTATAGATTAGTGCAATAAAGTATTCACGAAAGTTTAAGTAAAATACATAGGAAGGGAACTAGTTATACGACAACATTAATCAACAATATTTCTCGCGTGGATAGCTTTTCGCTTTTCATAACAACCTGCAATGCTATAAAGATTTGATTCTCATACCTTCTTAACGCACTACTAAACTAATCTAATCAAAATTGATTATAATAATCAATGAAATCACACTAATTAATCAAAAACAAAACATAGAGCCTACTGTTTGAACAAAACCAAAACCGAACACGAAACCACACGAACGACCCTTGAAATCAACAAAAATGGAGAATCACATATAGTGATGGAATGAAAGTAAACAGTTGTCAAACAAGAAACACAATGTATGATCGATTACAAAAACTCAATCAAGCTAACATGACAAGATAAATAAGAATTTCTTGTAGTTTAATCAAATTGTGCACCTATAGATTAGTGCATTAAAGTATTCAGGAAAGTTTAAGTAAAATACATAGGAAAGGAACTAGTTATACAACAACATTAATCAACAATAGTTCTCGCGTGGATAGCTTTTTGCTTTTCATAGCAACCTCCAATGCTATAAAGATTTGATTCTCGTGCATTCTTAACGCACTACGGAACTAATCTAATCAAATTTGATTATAATAATCAATGAAATCACACTAATTAATTAAAAATGAAACATAGAGCCTATTGTTTGAACAAAACCAAAACCGAACACGAAACCACACGAACAACCTTCGAAATCATTAAGAATGGAGAATCACATACAGTGATAGAATAAAAGTAAACAGTTGTCAAACAAGAAACACAATATATGATCGATTAAAAAGAACTTAATCATGCTAACATGACAAAGTAAATACGATTTTCTTGTAGTTTAATCAAATTGTGCAACTACAGATTAGTGCAATAAAGTATTCACGAAAGTTTAAGTAAAATACATAGGAAGGGAACTAGTTATACGACAACATTAATCAACAATATTTCTCGCGTGGATAGCTTTTCGCTTTTCATAACAACCTGCAATGCTATAAAGATTTGATTCTCACGCCTTCTTAACGCACTACTAAACTAATCTAATCAAATTTGATAATAATAATCAATGAAATCACACTAATTAATCAAAAATAAAACATAGAGCCTACTGTTTGAACAAAACCAAAACCGAACACGAAACCACACGAACGACCCTTGAAATCAATAAGAATGGAGAATCACATATAGTGATGGAATGAAAATAAACAGTTTTCAAACAAGAAACACAATGTATGATCGATTACAAAGAACTCAATTAAGCTAACATGACAAAGTAAATACGATTTTCTTGTAGTTTAATCAAATTGTGCAACTATAGATTAGTGCAATAAAGTATTCACGAAAGTTTAAGTAAAATACATAGGAAGGGAACTAGTTATACGACAACATTAATCAACAATATTTCTCGCGTGGATAGCTTTTCGCTTTTCATAACAACCTGCAATGCTATAAAGATTTGATTCTCATACCTTCTTAACGCACTACTAAACTAATCTAATCAAAATTGATTATAATAATCAATGAAATCACACTAATTAATCAAAAACAAAACATAGAGCCTACTGTTTGAACAAAACCAAAACCGAACACGAAACCACACGAACGACCCTTGAAATCAACAAAAATGGAGAATCACATATAGTGATGGAATGAAAGTAAACAGTTGTCAAACAAGAAACACAATGTATGATCGATTACAAAAAACTCAATCAAGCTAACATGACAAGATAAATAAGAATTTCTTGTAGTTTAATCAAATTGTGCACCTATAGATTAGTGCATTAAAGTATTCAGGAAAGTTTAAGTAAAATACATAGGAAAGGAACTAGTTATACGACAACATTAATCAACAATAGTTCTCGCGTGGATAGCTTTTTGCTTTTCATAGCAACCTCCAATGCTATAAAGATTTGATTCTCGTGCATTCTTAACGCACTACGGAACTAATCTAATCAAATTTGATTATAATAATCAATGAAATCACACTAATTAATTAAAAATGAAACATAGAGCCTATTGTTTGAACAAAACCAAAACCGAACACGAAACCACACGAACAACCTTCGAAATCATTAAGAATGGAGAATCACATACAGTGATAGAATAAAAGTAAACAGTTGTCAAACAAGAAACACAATATATGATCGATTAAAAGAACTTAATCATGCTAACATGACAAAGTAAATACGATTTTCTTGTAGTTTAATCAAATTGTGCAACTATAGATTAGTGCAATAAAGTATTCACGAAAGTTTAAGTAAAATACATAGGAAGGGAACTAGTTATACGACAACATTAATCAACAATATTTCTCGCGTGGATAGCTTTTCGCTTTTCATAACAACCTGCAATGCTATAAAGATTTGATTCTCACGCCTTCTTAACGCACTACTAAACTAATCTAATCAAATTTGATAATAATAATCAATGAAATCACACTAATTAATCAAAATAAAACATAGAGCCTACTGTTTGAACAAAACCAAAACCGAACACGAAACCACACGAACGACCCTTGAAATCAATAAGAATGGAGAATCACATATAGTGATGGAATGAAAATAAACAGTTTTCAAACAAGAAACACAATGTATGATCGATTACAAAGAACTCAATTAAGCTAACATGACAAAGTAAATACGATTTTCTTGTAGTTTAATCAAATTGTGCAACTATAGATTAGTGCAATAAAGTATTCACGAAAGTTTAAGTAAAATACATAGGAAGGGAACTAGTTATACGACAACATTAATCAACAATATTTCTCGCGTGGATAGCTTTTCGCTTTTCATAACAACCTGCAATGCTATAAAGATTTGATTCTCATACCTTCTTAACGCACTACTAAACTAATCTAATCAAAATTGATTATAATAATCAATGAAATCACACTAATTAATCAAATACAAAACATAGAGCATACTGTTTGAACAAAACCAAAACCGAACACGAAACCACACGAACGACCCTTGAAATCAATAAGGATGGAGAATCACATATAGTGATGGAATGAAAGTAAACAGTTGTCAAACAAGAAACACAATGTATGATCGATTACAAAGAACTCAATCAAGCTAACATGACAAGATAAATAAGAATTTCTTGTAGTTTAATCAAATTGTGCACCTATAGATTAGTGCATTAAAGTATTCAGGAAAGTTTAAGTAAAATACATAGGAAAGGAACTAGTTATACGACAACATTAATCAACAATAGTTCTCGCATGGATAGCTTTTTGCTTTTCATAGCAACCTCCAATGCTATAAAGATTTGATTCTCGTGCATTCTTAACGCACTACGGAACTAATCTAATCAAATTTGATTATAATAATCAATGAAATCACACTAATTAATTAAAAATAAAACATAGAGCCTATTATTTGAACAAAACCAAAACCGAAAATGAAACCACACGAACAACCTTCGAAATCAATAAGAATGGAGAATCACATACAGTGATAGAGTGAAAGTAAACAGTTGTCAAACAAGAAACACAATGTATGATCGATTAAAAAGAACTCAATAAAGCTAACATGAAAAAGTAAATAAGATTTTCTTGTAGTTTAATCAAATTGTGCACCTACAGATTAGTGCATTAAAGTTTTCATGAAAGTTTGAGTAAAATAATAGGAAGGGAACTAGTTATACGACAATATTAATCAACAATATTTCTCGCGTGGATAGCTTTTTGCTTTTCATAACAACCTCCAATGCTATAAAGATTTGATTCTCCTGCCTTCTTAACGCACTACTATACTAATCTAATCAAATTTGATTATAATAATCAATGGAATCATACTAATTAATCAAAAATGAAACATAGAGCCTATTGTTTGAACAAAACCAAAACCGAACACGAAACCATACAAACGACCCTTGAAATCAATGAGAATGGAGAATCACATACAGTGATGGAATGAAAGTAAACAGTTGTCAAACAAGAAACACTATGTATGATCGATTAAAAAGAACTCAATCAAGCTAACATGACAAAGTAAATACGATTTTCTTGTAGTTTAATCAAATTGTGCAACTACAGATTAGTGCAATAAAGTATTCACGAAAGTTTAAGTAAAATACATAGGAAGGGAACTAGTTATACGACAACATTAATCAACAATATTTCTCGCGTGGATAGCTTTTTGCTTTTCATTATAAAGATTTGATTCTCATGCCTTCTTAACGCACTACTATACTAATCTAATCAAATTTGATTATAATAATCAATGGAATCATACTAATTAATCAAAAATGAAACATAGAGCCTATTGTTTAAACAAAACCAAAACTGAACACGAAACCACACGAACGACCCTTGAAATCAATGAGAATGGAGAATCACATACAGTGATGGAATGAAAGTAAACAGTTGTCAAACAAGAAACACAATGTATGATCGATTAAAAAGAACTCAATCAAGCTAACATGACAAAGCAAATACGATTTTCTTGTAGTTTAATCAAATTGTGCAACTACAGATTAGTGCAATAAAGTATTCACGAAAGTTTAAGTAAAATACATAGGAAGGGAACTAGTAATACGACAACATTAATCAACAATATTTCTCGCGTGGATAGCTTTTTGCTTTTCATAACAACCTCTAATGCTATAAAGATTTGATTCTCCTGCCTTCTTAATGCACTACTATACTAATCTAATCAAATTTGATTATAATAATCAATAGAATCATACTAATTAATCAAAAATGAAACATAGAGCCTATTGTTTGAACAAAACCAAAACCGAACACGAAACCATACAAACGACCCTTGAAATCAATGAGAATGGAGAATCACATACAGTGATGGAATGAAAGTAAACAGTTGTCAAACAAGAAACACTATGTATGATCGATTAAAAAGAACTCAATCAAGCTAACATGACAAAGTAATACGATTTTCTTGTAGTTTAATCAAATTGTGCAACTACAGATTAGTGCAATAAAGTATTCACGAAAGTTTAAGTAAAATACATAGGAAGGGAACTAGTTATACGACAACATTAATCAACAATATTTCTCGCGTGGATAGCTTTTTGCTTTTCATTATAAAGATTTGATTCTCATGCGTTCTTAACGCACTACTATACTAATCTAATCAAATTTGATTATAATAATCAATGGAATCATACTAATAAATCAAAAATGAAACATAGAGCCTATTGTTTGAACAAAACCAAAACTGAACACCAAACCACATGAACGACCCTTGAAATCAATGAGAATGGAAAATCACATACAGTGATGGAATGAAAGTAAACAGTTGTCAAACAAGAAACACAATGTATGATCGATTAAAAAGAACTCAATCAAGCTAACATGACAAAGTAAATACGATTTTCTTGTAGTTTAATCAAATTGTGCAACTACAGATTAGTGCAATAAAGTATTCACGAAAGTTTAAGTAAAATACATAGGAAGGGAACTAGTTATACGAAAACATTAATCAACAATATTTCTCGCGTGGATAGCTTTTTGCTTTTCATAACAACCTCCAATGCAATAAAGATTTGATTCTCATGCCTTCTTAACGCACTACTATACTAATCTAATCAAATTTGATTATAATAATCAATGGAATCATACTAATTAATCAAAAATGAAACATAGAGCCTATTGTTTGAACAAAACCAAAACCGAACACGAAATCACACGAACGACCCTTGAAATCAATGAGAATGGATAATCACATACAGTGATGGAATGAAAGTAAACAGTTGTCAAACGAGAAACACAATGTATGATCGGTTAAAAAGAACTCAATCAAGCTAACATGACAAAGTAAATACGATTTTCTTGTAGTTTAATCAAATTGTGCAACTACAAATTAGTGCAATAAAGTATTCACGAAAATTTAAGTAAAATACATAGTAAATGAACTAGTTATACGACAACAATAATCGACAATAGTTCTCGCGTGGATAGCTTTTTGCTTTTCATAGAAACCTCCAATGCTATAAAGATTTGATTCTCGTGCCTTCTTAACGCACTACTGAACTAATCTAATCAAATTTGATTATAATAATCAATGGAATCATACTAATTAATCAAAAATGAAACATAGAGCCTATTGTTTGAACAAAACCAAAACCGAACACGAAACCACACGAACGACCCTTGAAATAAATAAGAATGGAGAATCACATACAGTGATCGAATGAAAGTAAACAGTTGTCAAACAAGAAACACAATGTATGATCGATTACAAAGAACTCAATCAAGCTAACATGACAAAGAAAATAAGATTTTCTTGTAGCTTTATCAAATATTGCACCTACAGATTAGTGCATTAAAGTATTCACGAAAGTTTAAGTAAAAACCACAGGAAAGGAACTAGTTATACGACAACAATATCAACAATAGTTCTCACGTGGATAGCTTTTCGCTTTTCATAAAACCTCCAATGCTATAAAGATTTGATTCTCATGCCTTCTTAACGTACTAATAAACTAATCTAATCAAATTTGATTATAATAATCAATGGAATCACACTAATTATTCAAAAATAAAACATAGAGCCTACTGTTTGAACAAAACCAAAACCGAACATGAAACCACACGAACGACCCTGGAAATCAATAAGAATGTAGAATCACATTACAGTGATGGAATGAAAGTAAACATTTGTCAAACAGGAAACACAATGTATGATCGATTAAAAGAATTCAATCAAGCTAACATTATAAAGTAAATAAGATTTTCTTGTAGTTTATTCAAATTGTGCAACTACAGATTAGTGCATTAAAGTATTCACGAAAGTTTAAGTAAAATACACAGCAACCTCCAATGCAATAAAGTTATGATTCTCGTGCCTTCTTAACGCACTACTGAACTAATCTAATCAAATTTGATTATAATAATCAATGGAATCACACTAATTAATTAAAAATGAAACATAGAGCCTATTGTTTGAACAAAACCAAAGCCGAACACGAAACCACACGAACGACCCTTGAAATCAATAAGAATGGAGAATCACATATAGTGATGGAATGAAAGTAAACAGTTGTCAAACAAGAAACACAATGTATGATCGATTAAAAAGAACTCAATCAAGCTAACATTACAAAGTAAATAAGATTTTCTTGTAGTTTATTCAAATTATGCAACTACAGATTAGTCCATTATAGTATTCACGAAAGTTTAAGAAAAATACATAGCAACCTCCAATGCTATAAAAATTTGATTCTCGTGCCTTCTTAACGCACTACTGAACTAATCTAATCAAATTTGATTATAATAATCAATGGAATCATACTAATTAATTAAAAATAAAACATAGAGCCTTTTGTTTGAACAAAACCAAAACCTAACATGAAACCACACGAACGACCCTTGAAATCAATAAGAATGGAGAATCACATACAGTGATAGAATGAAAGTAAACAGTTGTCAAACAAGAAACACAATGTATGATCGATTACAAAGAACTCAATCAAGCTAACTTGACAACGTAAATAAGATTTTCTTGTAGCTTTATCAAATTGTGCACCTACAGATTAGTGCATTAAAGTATTCACGAAACTTTAAGTAAAATACACAGGAAAGGAACTAGTTATACGACAACATTAATCAACAATAGTTCTCACGTGGATAGCTTTTCGCTTTTCATAGCAACCTCCAATGCTATAAAGATTTTATTCTCGTGCCTGCTTAATGCACTACGGAACTAATCTAATCAAATTTGATTATAATAATCAATGGAATAACACTAATTAATTAAAAATGAAACATAGAGCCTATTGTTTGAACAAAACCAAAACCGGGCATGAAACCACACGAACGACCCTAGAAATCAATAAGAATGTAGAATCACATTACAGTGATGGAATGAAAGTAAACATTTGTCAAACAAGAAACACAATGTATGATCGATTAAAAAGAACTCAATCAAGCTAACATTACAAAGTAAATAAGATTTTCTTGTAGTTTATTCAAATTGTGCAACTAAAGATTAGTGCATTAAAGTATTCACGAAAGTTTAAGTAAAATACACAGCAACCTCCAATGCTATAAAGATATGATTCTCGTGCCTTCTTAACGTACTACTAAACTAATCTAATCAAATTTGATTATAATAATCATTGGAATCACACTAATTATTCAAAAATAAAACATAGAGCCTACTGTTTGAACAAAACCAAAACCGAGCATGAAACCACACGAACGACCCTAGAAATCAATAAGAATGTAGAATCACATTACAGTGATGGAATGAAAGTAAACATTTGTCAAACAAGAAACACAATGTATGATCGATTAAAAAGAACTCAATCAAGCTAACATTACAAAGTAAATAAGATTTTCTTGTAGTTTATTCAAATTGTGCAACTAAAGATTAGTGCATTAAAGTATTCACGAAAGTTTAAGTAAAATACACAGCAACCTCCAATGCTATAAAGATATGATTCTCGTGCCTTCTTAACGCACTACTGAACTAATCTAATCAAATTTGATTATAATAATCAATGGAATCACACTAATTAATTAAAAATGAAACATAAAGCCTATTGTTTGAACAAAACCAAAACCGAATACGAAACCAAACGAACGACCCTTGAAATCAATAAGAATGGAGAATCACATACAGTGATGGAATGAAAGTAAACAGTTGTCAAACAAGAAACACAATGTATGATCGATTACAAAGAACTCAATCAAGCTAACATGACAAAGTAAATAAGATTTTCTTGTAGCTTTATCAAATTGTGCACCTACAGATTAGTGCATTAAAGTATTCATGAAAGTTTAAGTAAAATACACAGGAAAGGATCTAGTTATACGACAACATTAATCAACAATAGTTCTCACGTGGATAGCTTTTCGCTTTTCATAACAACCTCCAATGCTATAAAGATTTTATTCTCGTGCCTGCTTAACGCACTACGGAACTAATCTAATCAAATTTGATTATAATAATCAATGGAATAACATTAATTAATTAAAAATGAAACATAGAGCCTATTGTTTGAACAAAACCAAAACTGAGCATGAAACCACACGAACGACCCTAGAAATCAATAAGAATGTAGAATCACATTACAGTGATGGAATGAAAGTAAACATTTGTCAAACAAGAAACACAATGTATGATCGATTAAAAAGAACTCAATCAAGCTAACATTACAAAGTAAATAAGATTTTCTTGTAGTTTATTCAAATTGTGCAACTAAAGATTAGTGCATTAAAGAAATCACGAAAGTTTAAGTAAAATACACAGCAACCTCCAATGCTATAAAGATATGATTCTCGTGCCTTCTTAACGTACTACTAAACTAATCTAATCAAATTTGATTATAATAATCAATGGAATCACACTAATTAATTAAAAATGAAACATAGAGCCTAGTGTTTGAACCAAACCAAAACCAAACACGAAACCACACGAACGATCCTTTAAATCAATAAGGATGGTGAATCACATACAGTGATAGAATGAAAGTAAACAGTTGTCAAACAAGAAACACAATGTATGATCGATTAAAAAGAACTCTATCAAGCTAACATTACAAAGTAAATATGATTTTCTTATAGTTTAATCAAATTGTGCAACTACAGATTAGTGCATTAAAGTATTCACGAAAGTCTAAGTAAAATACATAGCAACGTCCAATGCAATAAAGATTTGATTCTCGTGCCTTCTTAACGCGCTATTGAACTAATTTAATCAAATTTGATTATAATAATCAATGGAATCACACTAATTAATTAAAAATGAAACATTGAGCCTACTGTTTGAACAAAACCAAAACCGAACACGAAACCACACGAACGACCCTTGAAATCAATAAGAATGGAGAATCACATATAGTGATGGAATGAAAGTAAACAGTTGTCAAACAAGAAACACAATGTATGATCGATTACAAAGAACTCAATCAAGCTAACATGAGAAAGTAAATAAGATTTTCTTGTAGTTTAATCAAATTGTGCACCTACAGATTAGTGCATTAAAGTATTCACGAAAGTTTAAGTAAAATACATAGGAAAGGAACTAGTTATACGACAACATTAATCAACAATAGTTCTCGCGTAGATAGCTTTTTGCTTTTCATAGCAACCTCCAATGCTATAAAGATTTGATTCTCGTGCCTTCTTAACGCACTACGGAACTAATCTAATCAAATTTGATTATAATAATCAATGGAATCACACTAATAAATTAAAATTGAAACATAGAGCCTATTGTTTGAACAAAACCAAAACCGAGCACGAAACCACACGAACGATCCTTGAAATCAATAAGGATGGTGAATCACATACAGTGTTGGAATGAAAGTAAACAGTTGTCAAACAAGAAACACAATGTATGATCGATTAAAAAGAACTCAATCAGGCTAACATTACAAAGTAAATATGATTTTCTTGTAGTTTAATCAAATTGTGCAACTACAGATTAGTGCATTAAAGTATTCACAAAAAATTAAGTAAAATACATAACAACCTCCAATGCTATAAAGATTTGATTCTCGTGCCTTCTTAACGCACTACTGAACTAATCTAATCAAATTTGATTATAATAATTAATGGAATCATACTAATTAATTAAAAATGAAACATAGAGCCTAGTGTTTGAACCAAACCAAAACCAAACACGAAACCACACGAACGATCCTTGAAATCAATAAGGATGGTGAATCACATACAGTGATGGAATGAAAGTAAACAGTTGTCAAACAAGAAACACAATGTATGATCGATTAAAAAGAACTCAATCAAGCTAACATTACAAAGTAAATATGATTTTCTTATAGTTTAATCAAATTGTGCAACTACAGATTAGTGCATTAAAGTATTCACGAAAGTCTAAGTAAAATACATAGCAACGTCCAATGCAATAAAGATTTGATTCTCGTGCCTTCTTGACGCGCTACTGAACTAATCTAATCAAATTTGATTATAATAATCAATGGAATCACACTAATTAATTAAAAATAAAACATAGAGCCTATTGTTTGAACAAAACCAAAACCGAACACGAAACCACACGAACGACCCTTGAAATCAATAAGAATGGAGAATCACATATAGTGATGGAATGAAAGTAAATAGTTGTCAAACAAGAAACACAATGTATGATCGATTACAAAGAACTCAATCAAGCTAACATGAGAAAGTAAATAAGATTTTCTTGTAGTTTAATCAAATTATGCACCTACAGATTAGTGCATTAAAGTATTCACGAAAGTTTAAGTAAAATACATACGAAAGGAACTAGTTATACGACAACATCAATCAACAATAGTTCTCGCGTAGATAGCTTTTTGCTTTTCATAGCAACCTCCAATGCTATAAAGATTTGATTCTCGTGCCTTCTTAACGCACTACGGAACTAATCTAATCAAATTTGATTATAATAATCAATGGAATCACACTAATTAATTAAAATTGAAACATAGAGCCTATTGTTTGAACAAAATCAAAACCGAGCACGAAACCACACGAACGATCCTTGAAATCAATAAGGATGGTGAATCACATACAGTGATGGAATGAAAGTAAACAGTTGTCAAACAAGAAACACAATGTATGATCGATTAAAAAGAACTCAATCAGGCTAACATTACAAAGTAAATATAATCAGTTTAATCAAATTGTGCAACTACAGATTAGTGCATTAAAGTATTCACAAAAAATTAAGTAAAATACATAGCAACCTCCAATGAAATAAAGATTTGATTCTCGTGCCTTCTTAACGCTTTACTGAACTAATCTAATCAAATTTGATTATAATAATCAATGGAATCACACTAATTAATTAAAAATGAAACATAGAGCCTATTATTTGAACAAAACCAAAACCGAACACGAAACCACAAGAACGACCCTTGAAATCAATAAGAATGGAGAATCACATATAGTGATGGAATGAAAGCAAACAGTTGTCAAACAAGAAACACAATGTATGATCGATTACAAAGAACTCAATCAAGCTAACATGAGAAAGTAAATAAGATTTTCTTATAGTTTAATCAAATTGTGCACCTACAAATTAGTGCATTAAAGTATTCACGAAAGTTTAAGTAAAATACATAGGAAAGGAACTAGTTATACGACAACATTAATCAACAATAGTTCTCGCGTAGATAGCTTTTTGCTTTTCATAGCAACCTCCAATGCTACAAAGAATTGATTCTCGTGCCTTCTTAACGCACTACGGAACTAATCTAATCAAACTTGATTATAATAATCAATGGAATCACACTAATTAATTAAAAATGAAACATAGAGCCAATTGTTTAACAAAACCAAAACCAAACACGAAACCACACGAACGATCCTTGAAATCAATAAGAATGGTGAATCACATACAGTGATGGAATGAAAGTAACCAGTTGTCAAACAAGAAACACAATGTATGATTGATTAAAAAGAATGCAATCACGCTAACATTACAAAGTAAATATGATTTTCTTGTAGTTTAATCAAAATATGCAACTACAGATTAGTGCATTAAAGTATTCACGAAAAATTAAGTAAAATACATAGCAACCTCCAATGCTATAAAGATTTGATTCTCGTGCCTTCTTAACGAGCTACTGAACTAATCTAATCAAATTTGATTATAATAATCAATGGAATCACACTAATTAATTAAAAATGAAACATAGAGCCTATTGTTTGAACAAAACCAAAACCGAACACGAAACCACATGAACGACCCTTGAAATCAATAAAAATGGAGAATCACATATAGTGATGGAATGAAAGTAAACAGTTGTCAAACAAGAAACCCAAAGTATGATCGATTACAAAGAACTCAATCAAGCTAACATGAGAAATTAAATAAGATTTTCTTGTAGTTTAATCAAATTGTGCACCTACAGATTAGTTCATTAAAGTATTCACGAAAGTTTAAGTAAATACATAGGAAGGGAACTAGTTATACGACAACATTAATCAACAATATTTCTCGCGTAGATAGCTTTTTGCTTTTCATAGCAACCTCCAATGCTATAAAGATTTGATTCTCGTGCCATTTTAACGCTCTACTGAACTAATCTAATCAAATTTGATTATAATAATCAACGGAATCACACTAATTAATTAAGAATGAAACATAGAGCCTATTGTTTGAAAAAAACCAAAAACCGAACACGAAACCACACGAACGACCCTTGAAATCAATAAGAATGGAGAATCACATACAGTGATGGAATGAAAGTAAACAGTTGTCAAACAAGAAACACGATGTATGATCGATTAAAAAGAACTCAATCAAGCTAACATGACAAAGTAAATAAGATTTTCTTGTAGTTTAATCAAATTGTGCACCTACAGATTAATGCATTAAAATATTCACAAAAGTTTAAGTAAAATACATAGGAAAGGAACTAGTTATACGACAACATTAATCAACAATAGTTCTCGCGTGGATAGCTTTTTGCTTTTCATAACAACCTCCAATGCTATAAAGATTTGATTCTCATGCCTTCTTAACGCACTACTAAACTAATCTAATAAAATTTGATTATAATAATCAAAAGAATCGTACCAATTAATCAAAAATAAAACATAGAGCCTATTATTTGAACAAAACCAAAACCGAACACGAAACCACACGAACGACCCATGAAATCAATAAGAATGGAGAATCACATTACTGTGATTGAATGAAAGTAAACAGTTGTCAAACAAGAAACACAATGTATGATCGATTAAAAAGAACTCAATCAAGCTAAGATTACAAAGTAAATAAGATTTTCTTATAGTTTAATCAAATTGTGCAACTATAGATTAGTGCATTAAAGTATTCACGAAAGTTTAAGTAAAATACATAGGAAAGGAACTAGTTATACGATAACATTAATCAACAATAGTTCTCGTGTGGATAGCTTTTTGCTTTTCATTACAACCTCCAATGCTATAAAGATTTGATTCTCATGCCTTCTTAACGCACTACTAAACTAATCAAATCAAATTTGATTAAAATAATCAATGGAATCATACTAATTAATAAAAAATGAAACATAGAGCCTATTGTTTGAACAAAACCAAAACCGAACACCAAACCACACGAATGACCCTTGAAATCAATGAGAATGGAGAATCACATTACAGTGATGGAATGAAAGTAATAGTTGTGAAACAAGAAACAAAATGTATGACCGATTAAAAAGAACTCAATCAAGCTAACAATACAAAGTAAATAAGACTTTCTTGTAGTTTAATCAAAATGTGTAACTACAGATTAGTGCATTAAAGTATTCATGAAAGTTTAAGTAAAATACATAGCAACCTCTAATGCTATAAAGATTTGATTCTCGTGCCTTCTTAACGCAATACTGAACTAATCTAATCAAATTTGATTATAACAATCAATGGAATCACACTAATTAATTAAAAATTAAACATAGAGCCTATTGTTTGAACAAAACCAAAACCGAACACGAAACCACACGAACGACCCTTGAAATCAATAAGAATGGAGAATCACATTACTGTGATGTAATGAAAGTAAACATTTGTCAAACAAGAAACACAATGTATGTTCGATTAAAAACAACTCAATCAAGCTAACAATTCAAAGTAAATAAGATTTTCTTATAGTTTAATCAAATTGTGCAACTACAGATTAGTACATTAAAGTATTCACGAAAGTTTAAGTAAAATACATAGGAAAGGAACTAGTTATACGACAACATTAATCAACAATAGTTCTCGCGTGGATAGCTTTTTGCTTTTCATAGCAACCTCCAATGCTATAAATATTTGATTCTCGTGCCTTCTTAACGCACTACTGAACTAATCTAATCATATTTGATTATAATAATCAATGGAATGACACTAATTAATTAAAAATGAAACATAGAGCCTATTGCTTGAACCAAACCAAAACCGAACACGAAACCACACGAACGATCCTTGAAATCAATAAGAATGGAGAATCACATACAATGATGGAATGAAAGTAAAGAGTTGTCAAACAAGAAACGCAATGTGTGATCGATTAAAAAAAACTCAAGCAAGCTAACATGACAAAGTAAATAAGATTTTCTTGTAGTTTAATCAAATTGTGCAACTACAGATTAGTGCAATAAAGTATTCACGAAAGTTTAAGTAAAATACATAGGAAATGAACTAGTTATACGACTAAATTAATCAACAATAGTTCTCGCGTGCATAGCTTTTTGCTTTTCATAACAACCTCCAATGCTATAAAGATTTGATTCTAGTGCCTTCTTAATGCACTACTGAGTTAATCTAATCAAATTTGATTATAATAATCAATGGAATCACACTAATTAATTAAAAATAAAGCATAGAGCCTATTGTTTGAACCAAACCAAAACCGAACACGAAACCACACGAACGATCCTTGAAATCAATAAGGATGGAGAATCACATACAGTGATGGAATGAAAGTAAACAGTAGTCAAACAAGAAACACAATGTATGATTGATTAAAAAGAACTCAATCAGGCTAACGTTACAATGTAAATATGATTTTCTTGTAGTTTAATCAAATTGTGCACCTATAGATTAGTGCATTAAAGTATTCACGAAAGTTTAAGTAAAATACATAGGAAGGGAACTAGTTATACGACAACATTAATCAACAATATTTTTCGCGTAGATAGCTTTTTGCTTTTCATAGCAACCTCCAATGCTATAAAGATTTGATTCTCGTGCCATTATAACGCAGTACTGAACTAATCTAATCAAATTTGATTATAATAATCAATGGAATCACACTAATTAATTAAGAATGAAACATAGAGCCTATTGTTTGAACCAAACCAAAACCGAACACGAAACCACATGAACGACCCTTGAAATCAATAAGAATGCAGAATCACATACACTGATGGAATGAAAGTAACAGTTGTCAAACAAGAAACACAATGTATGATCGATTAAAAAGAACTCAATCAAGCTAACATGACAAAGTAAATAAGATTTTCTTGTAGTTTAATCAAATTGTGCACCTACAGATTAGTGCATTAAAGTATTCACGAAAGTTTAAGTAAAATACATAGGAAAGGAACTAGTTATACGATAACATTAATCGACAATAGTTCTCGTGTGGATAGCTTTTTGCTCTTCATAACAACCTCCAATGCTATAAAGATTTGATTCTCATGTCTTCTTAACGCACTACTAAACTAATCAAATCAAATTTGATTATAATAATCAATGGAATCATACTAATTAATAAAAAATGAAACATAGAGCCTATTGTTTGAACAAAATCATAACCGAACACGAAACCACATGAATGACCCTTGAAATCAATGAGAATGGAGAATCACGTTACTGTGATGGAATGAAAGTAAACCGTTGTCAAACAAGAAACACAATGTATGATCGATTAAAAAGAACTCAATCAAGCTAACATTACAAAGTAAATAAGATATTCTTATAGTTTAATCAAATTGTGCAACTACAGATTAGTGCATTAAAGTATTCATGAAAGTTTAAGTAAAATACTTTGCAACCTCCAATGCTGTAAAGATTTGATTCTCGGGCCTTCTTAACGCACTACTCAACTAATCTAATCAAATTTGATTATAATAATCAATGGAATCACATTAATTAATTAAAAAAAACATAGAGCCAATTGTTTGAACAAAACAAAAACCAAACACGAAACCATACGAACGACCCTTGAAATCAATAAGAACGGGGAATCACATTACAGTGATGGAATGAAAGTAAACAGTTGTCAAACAAGAAACACAATGTATGACCGATTAAAAAGAACTCAATCAAGCAAACATTACAAAGTAAATAAGATTTTCTTGTAGTTTAATCAAATTGTGCAACTACAGATTATTGCATTAAAGTATTCACGAAAGTTTAAGTAAAATACATAGCAACCTCCAATGCTATAAAGATTTGTTTCTCGTGCCTTCTTAACGCACTACTGAAACATAATTAAATTTGATTATATTAATCAATGGAATCACACTAATTAATTAAAAATGAAACATGGAGCCTATTGTTTGAACAAACCAAAACCAAACACGAAACCACACGAACGACCCTTGAAATCAATAAGAATGGAGAATCACATTACTGTGATGGAATGAAAGTAAACAGTTGTCAAACAAGAAACACAATGAATGATCGATTAAAATGGACTCAATCAAGCTAACATTTCAAAGTAAATAAGATTTTCTTATAGTTTAATCAAATTGTGCAACTACAGATTAGTGCATTAAAGTATTCATGAAAGTTTAAGTAAAATACATAGCAACCTCCAATGCTATAAAGATTTGATTCTCGTGCCTTATTAACGCACTACTGAACTAATCTAATCAGATTTGATTATAATAATCAATGGAATCACACTAAATAATTAAAAATGAAACATAGAGCCTATTATTTGAACAAAACCAAAACCGAACACGAAACCACACGAACGATCCTTGAAATCAATAAGAATAGAGAATCACATTACTGTGATGGAATGAAAGTAAACCGTTGTCAAACAAGAAATACAATGTATGATCGATTAAAAAGAACCCAATCAAGCTAACATTGCAAAGTAAACAAGATATTCTTATAGTTTAATCAAATTGTTCAACTACAGATTAGTGCATTAAAGTATTCATGAAAGTTTAAGTAAAATACTTAGCAACGTCCAATGCTATAAAGATTTGATTCTCGTGCCTTCTTAACGCACTACTCAACTAATCTAATCAAATTTGATTATAATAAGCAATGGAATCACATTAATTAATAAAAAAAAAACATAGAGCCAATTGTTTGAACAAAACCAAAACCAAACACGAAACCATACGAACGACCCTTGAAATCAATAAGAATGGGGAATCACATTACAGTGATGGAATGAAAGTAAACAGTTGTCAAACAAGAAACACAATATATGACCGATTAAAAAGAACTCAATCAAACAAACATTACAAAGTAAATAAGATTTTCTTGTAGTTTAACCAACTTATGCAACTACAGATTATTGCATTAAAGTATTCACGATAGTTTAAGTAAAATACATAGCAACCTCCAATGCTATAAAGATTTGTTTCTCGTGCCTTCTTAACGCACTACTGAAACATAATTAAATTTGATTATATTAATCAATGGA
Source organism: Flaveria robusta (assembly GCA_025506415.1). Taxonomy (NCBI): domain Eukaryota; kingdom Viridiplantae; phylum Streptophyta; class Magnoliopsida; order Asterales; family Asteraceae; genus Flaveria; species Flaveria robusta. Next base: position 410,354 of record CM046463.1, read on the forward strand.
ATCATAGTAATTAATTAAAAATGAAACATGGAGCCTATTGTTTGAACAAACCAAAACCGAACACGAAACCACACGAACGACCCTTGAAATCAATGAGAATGGAGAATCAAATTACTGTGATGGAATGAAAGTAAACCGTTGTCAAACAAGAAATACAATGTATGATCGATTAAAAAGAACTCAATCAAGCTATCATTACAAAGTAAATAAGATGTTCTTATAGTTTAATCAAATTGTGCAACTACAGATTAGTGCATTAAAGTATTCATGAAAGTGAAAGTAAAATACATAGCAACCTCCAATGCTATAAAGATTTGATTCTCGTGCCTTCTTAATGCACTACTGAACTAATCTAATCAAATTTGATTATAATAATCAATAGAATCACGCTAAATAATTAAAAATGAAACATAGAGCCTACTGTTTGAACAAAACCAAAACCGAACACGAAACCACACTAACGACCCTTGAAATCAATAAGAATGGAGAATCACATTACTGTGATGGAATGAAAGTAAACCATTGTTAAACAAGAAATACAATGTATGATCGATTAAAAAGAACTCAATCAAGCTAACATTACAAAGTAAATAAGATATTCTTATAGTTTAATCAAACTGTGCAACTACAGATTAGTGCATTAAAGTATTCATGAAAGTTTAAGTAAAATACTTAGCAACCTCCAATGCTATAAAGATTTGATTCTCGTGCCTTCTTAACGCACTACTCAACTAATCTAATCAAATTTGATTATAATAATCAATGGAATCACATTAATTAATTAAAAAAAAACATAGAGCCAATTGTTTGAACAAAACCAAAACCAAACACGAAACCATACGAACGACCCTTGAAATCAATAAGAATGGGGAATCAAATTACACTGATGGAATGAAAGTAAACAGTTGTCAAACAAGAAACACAATGTATGACCGATTAAAAAGAACTCAATCAAGCAAACATTACAAAGTAAATAAGATTCTCTTGTAGTTTAATTAAATTGTGCAACTACAGATTATTGCATTAAAGTATTCACGAAAGTTTAAGTAAAATATATAGCAACCTCAAATGCTATAAAGATTTGTTTCTCGTGCCTTCTTAACGCACTACTGAAACATAATTAAATTTGATTATAATAATCAATGAAATCACACTAATTAATTAAAAATGAAACATGGAGCATATTGTTTGAACAAACCAAAACCGAACACGAAACCACACGAACGACCCTTGAAATCAATATGAATGGAGAATCACATTACTGTGATGGAATGAAAGTAAACCGTTGTCAAACAAGAAACACAATGTATGATCGATTAAAAAGAACTCAATCAAGCTAACATTACAAAGTAAATAAGATGTTCTTATAGTTTAATCAAATTGTACAACTACAGATTAGTGCATTAAAGTATTCATGAAAGTTTAAGTAAAATACTTAGCAACCTCCAATGCTATAAAGATTTGATTCTCGTGCCTTCTTAACACACTACTGAACTAATCTAATCAAATTTGATTATAAAAATCAATGGAATCACATTAATTAATTAAAAATGAAACAAAGAGCCAATTGTTTGAACAAAACCAAAATCGAACACGAAACCACACGAACGACCCTTGAAATCAATAAGAATCGAGAATCACATTACAGTGATGGAATGAAAGTAATCAGTTGTCAAAGAAGAAACACAATGTATTATCGATTGAAAAGAACTCAATCAAGCTAACATGACAAAGTAAATAAGATTTTCTTATAGTTTAATCAAATTGTGCACCTACAGATTAGTGCATTAAAGTATTCACGAAAGTTTATGTAAAATACATAGGAAAGGAACTAGTTATACGACAACATTAATCAACAATAGTTCTCGCGTGGATAGCTTTTTGCTTTTCATAGCAACCTCTAATGCTATAAAGATTTGAATCTCGTGCCTTCTTAACGCACTACTCAACTAATCTAATCAAATTTGATTATAATAAGCAATGGAATCACATTAATTAATTAAAAAAAACATAGAGCCAATTGTTTGAACAAAACCAAAACCAAACACGAAACCATACGAACGACCCTTGAAATCAATAAGAATGGGGAATCACATTACAGTGATGGAATGAAAGTAAACAGTTGTCAAACAAGAAACACAATGTATGACCGATTAAAAAGAACTCAATCAAGCAAACATTACAAAGTAAATAAGATTTTCTTGTAGTTTAACCAACTTATGCAACTACAGATTATTGCATTAAAGTATTCACGATAGTTTAAGTAAAATACATAGCAACCTCCAATGCTATAAAGATTTGTTTCTCGTGCCTTCTTAACGCACTACTGAAACATAATTAAATTTGATTATATTAATCAATGGAATCATACTAATTAATTAAAAATGAAACATGGAGCCTATTGTTTGAACAAACCAAAACCGAACACGAAATCACACGAACGACCCTTGAAATCAATGAGAATGGAGAATCAAATTACTGTGATGGAATGAAAGTAAACCGTTGTCAAACAAGAAATACAATTATGATCGATTAAAAAGTACTCAATCAAGCTAACATTACAAAGTAAATAAGATATTCTTATAGTTTAATCAAATTGTGCAACTACAGATTAGTGCATTAAAGTATTCATGAAAGTGTAAGTAAAATACATAGCAACCTCCAATGCTATAAAGATTTGATTCTCGTGCCTTCTTAATGCACTACTGAACTAATCTAATCAAATTTGATTATAATAATCAATGGAATCACACTAAATAATTAAAAATGAAACATAGAGCTTATTGTTTGAACAAAACCAAAACCGAACACGAAACCACACGAACGACCCTTGAAATCAATATGAATGGAGAATCACATTACTGTGATGGAATGAAAGTAAACCGTTGTCAAACAAGAAACACAATGTATGATCGATTAAAAAGAACTCAATCAAGCTAACATTACAAAGTAAATAAGATGTTCTTATAGTTTAATCAAATTGTACAACTACAGATTAGTGCATTAAAGTATTCATGAAAGTTTAAGTAAAATACTTAGCAACCTCCAATGCTATAAAGATTTGATTCTCGTGCCTTCTTAACGCACTACTCAACTAATCTAATTAAATTTGATTATAATAATCAATGAAATCACATTAATTAATTAAAAAAAAACATAGAGCCAATTGTTTGAACAAAACCAAAACCAAACACGAAACCATACGAACGACCCTTGAAATCAATAAGAATGGGGAATCACATTACACTGATGGAATGAAAGTAAACAGTTGTCAAACAAGAAACACAATGTATGACCGATTAAAAAGAACTCAATCAAGCAAACATTACAAAGTAAATAAGATTCTCTTGTAGTTTAATCAAATTGTGCAACTACAGATTATTGCATTAAAGTATTCACGAAAGTTTAAGTAAAATATATAGCAACCTCAAATGCTATAAAGATTTGTTTCTCGTGCCTTCTTAACGCACTACTGAAACATAATTAAATTTGATTATAATAATCAATGAAATCACACTAATTAATTAAAAATGAAACATCGAGCATATTGTTTGAACAAACCAAAACCGAACACGAAACCACACGAACGACCCTTGAAATCAATATGAATGGAGAATCACATTACTGTGATGGAATGAAAGTAAACCGTTGTCAAACAAGAAACACAATGTATGATCGATTAAAAAGAACTCAATCAAGCTAACATTACAAAGTAAATAAGATATTCTTATAGTTTAATCAAACTGTGCAACTACAGATTAGTGCATTAAAGTATTCATGAAAGTTTAAGTAAAATACTTAGCAACCTCAAATGCTATAAAGATTTGTTTCTCGTGCCTTCTTAACGCACTACTGATACATAATTAAATTTGATTATAATAATCAATGGAATCACACTAATTAATTAAAAATAAAACATGGAGCATATTGTTTGAACAAACCAAAACCGAACACGAAACCACACGAACGACCCTTGAAATCAATATGAATGGAGAATCACATTACTGTGATGGAATGAAAGTAAACCGTTGTCAAACAAGAAACACATTGTATGATCGATTAAAAAGAACTCAATCAAGCTAACATTACAAAGTAAATAAGATGTTCTTATAGTTTAATCAAATTGTACAACTATAGATTAGTGCATTAAAGTATTCATGAAAGTTTAAGTAAACTACTTAGCAACCTCCAATGCTATAAAGATTTGATTCTCGTGCCTTCTTAACACACTACTGAACTAATCTAATCAAATTTGATTATAAAATCAATGGAATCACATTAATTAATTAAAAATGAAACAAAGAGCCAATTGTTTGAACAAAACCAAAATCGAACACGAAACCACACGAACGACCCTTGAAATCAATAAGAATGGAGAATCACATTACAGTGATGGAATGAAAGTAATCAGTTGTCAAAGAAGAAACACAATGTATTATCGATTGAAAAGAACTCAATCAAGCTAACATGACAAAGTAAATAAGATTTTCTTATAGTTTAATCAAATTGTGCACCTACAGATTAGTGCATTAAAGTATTCACGAAAGTTTATGTAAAATACATAGGAAAGGAACTAGTTATACGACAACATTAATCAACAATAGTTCTCGCGTGGATAGCTTTTTGCTTTTCATAGCAACCTCCAATGCTATAAAGATTTGATTCTCGTGCCTTCTTAACGCACTACTGAACTAATCTAATCATATTTGATTATAATAATCAATGGAATCACACTAATTAATTAAAAATAAAACATAGAGCCTATTGTTTGAACAAAACCAAAACCGAACGCGAAACCACACGCACGACCCTTAAAATCAATAAGAATGGAGAATCACATTACAGTGATGGAATGAAAGTAAACAGTTGTCAAACAATAAACATAATGGATGATCGATTAAAAAGAACTCAATCAACCTAACAATACAAAGTAAATAAGATTTTCTTGTAGTTTAATCAAATTGTGCAACTATAGATTAGTGTATTAAAGTATTCACGAAAGTTTAAGTAAAATACATAGCAACCTCCAATCTATAAAGATTTGATTCTCGTGCCTTTTAAACGCACTACTGAACTAATGTAATCAAATTTGATTATAATAATCAATGGAATCACATTAGTTAATTAAAAATGAAACATAGAGCCTATTGTTTAAACAAAACCAAAATCGAGCACGAAACCACACGAACGACCCTTGAATCAATAAGAATGGAGAATCACATTACAGTGATGGAATGAAAGTAAACAGTTGTCAAAGAAGATACACAATGTATTATCGATTGAAAAGAACTCAATCAAGCTAACATGACAAAGTAAATAAGATTTTCTTATAGTTTAATCAACTTGTGCGCCTACAGATTAGTGCATTAAAGTATTCACGAAAATTTAAGTAAAATACATAGGAAAGGAACTAGTTGTACGACAAAATTAATCAACAATAGTTCTCACGTGGATAGCTTTTCTCTTTTCATAACAACCTCCAATGCTATAAAGATTTGATTCTCATGCCTTCTTAACGCACTTCTAAACTAATCTAATCAAATTTGATTATAATAATCAATGGAATCACACTAATTAATCAAAAATAAAACATAGAGCCTACTGTTTGAACAAAACCAAAACCAAACACGAAACCACACGAACGACACTTGAAATCAATAAGAATGGAGAATCACATACAGTGATGGAATGAAAGTAAACAGTTGTCAAACAAGAAACACAACGTATGATCGATTAAAAAGAACTCAATCAAGCTAACATTACAAAGTAAATAAGATTTTCTTGTAGTTTAATCAAATTGTGCAACTATAGATTAGTGCATTAAAGTATTCACGAAAGTTTAAGTAAAATACATAGCAACCTCCAATGCTATAAGATTTGATTCTCGTGCCCTTTTAACGCACTACTAAACTAATGTAATCAAATTTGATTATAATAATCAATGGAATCACACTAATTAATTAAAAATGAAACATAGAGCCTATTGTTTGAAAAAAACCAAAACCGAATACGAAACCACACGAACGACCCTAGAAATCAATAAGAATGGAGAATCACATGCAGTGATGGAATGAACGTAAACTGTTGTCAAACAAGAAACACAATGTATGACCGATTAAAAAGAACTCAATCAAGCTAACATGACAAAGTAAATAAGATATTCTTATAGTTTAATCAAATTGTGCACCTACAGATTAGTGCATTAAAGTATTCACGAAAGTTTAAGTAAAATACATAGGAAAGGAACTAGTTATACGACAACATTAATCAACAATAGTTCTCGCGTGGATAGCTTTTTGCTTTTCATAGCAACCTCCAATGCTATAAAGATTTGATTCTCGCGCCTTCTTAACGCACTACTGAACTAATCTAATCATATTTGATTATAATAATCAATGGAATCACACTAATTAATTAAAAATGAAACATAGAGCCTATTGTTTGAACAAAACCAAAACCGAACGCGAAACCACACGCACGACCCTTAAAATCAATAAGAATGGAGAATCACATTACAGTGATGGAATGAAAGTAAACAGTTGTCAAACAATAAACATAATGGATGATCGATTAAAAACAACTCAATCAAGCTAACATTACAAAGTAAATAAGATTTTCTTGTAGTTTAATCAAATTGCGCAACTACAGATTAGTGCATTAAAGTATTCACGAAAGTTTAAGTAAAATACATAGCAACCTCCAATTTATAAAGATTTGATTCTCGTGCCTTTTAAACGCACTACTGAACTAATGTAATCAAATTTGATTATAATAATCAATGGAATCACACTAGTTAATTAAAAATGAAACATAGAGCCTATTGTTTGAACAAAACCAAAATCGAACACGAAACCACACGAACGACCCTTGAAATCAATAAGTATGGAGAATCACATTGCAGTGATGGAATGAAAGTAAACAGTTGTCAAAGAAGAAACACAATGTATTATCCATTGAAAAGAACTCAATCAAGCTAACATTACAAAGTAAATAAGATTTTCTTATAGTTTAATCAAATTGTGCACCTACAGATTAGTGCATTAAAGTATTTACGAAAATTTAAGTAGAATACATAGGAAAGGAACTAGTTATACGACAAAATTAATCAACAATAGTTCTCACGTGGATAGCTTTTCGCTTTTCATAACAACCAACAATGCTATAAAGATTTGATTCTCATGCCTTCTTAACATACTTCTAAACTAATCTAATCAAATTTGATTATAATAATCAATGGAATCACACTAATTAATCAAAAATAAAACATAGAGCCTATTGTTTGTACAAAACCAAAACCAAACACGAAACCACACGAACGACCCTTGAAATCAATAAGAATGGAGAATCACATACAGTGATGGAATGAAAGTAAACAGTTTTCAAACAAGAAACACAATGTATGATCGATTAAAAAGAACTCAATCAAGCTAACATTACAAAGTAAATAAGATTTTTTTGTAGTTTAATCAAATTGTGCAACTATAGATTAGTGCATTAAAGTATTCACGAAAGTTTAAGTAAAATACATAGCAACCTCCAATGCTATAAGATTTGATTCTCGTGCCTTTTTTACGCACTACTGAACTAATATAATCAAATTTGATTATAATAATCAATGGAATCACACTAATTAATTAAAAATAAAACATAGAGCCTATTGTTTGAAAAAAACCAAAACCGAACACGAAACCACACGAACGACCCTAGAAATCAATAAGAACGAAGAATCACATGCAGTGATGGAATGAACGTAAACAGTTGTCAAACAAGAAACACAATGTATGACCGATTAAAAAGAACTTAATCAAGCTAACATGACAAAGTAAATAAGATATTCTTATAGTTTAATCAAATTGTGCACCTACAGATTAGAGCATTAAAGTATTCACGAAAGTTTTAGTAAAATACATAGGAAAGGAACTAGTTATACGACAACATTAATCAACAATAGTTCTCGCGTGGATAGCTTTTCGCTTTTCATAGCAACCTCCAATGCTATAAAGATTTGATTCTCGCGCCTTCTTAACGCACTACTGAACTAATCTAATCATATTTGATTATAATAATCAATGGAATCACACTAATTAATTAAAAATGAAACATAGAGCCTATTGTTTGAACAAAACCAAAACCGAACGCGAAACCACACGCACGACCCTTAAAATCAATAAGAATGGAGAATCACATTACAGTGATGGAATGAAAGTAAACAGTTGTCAAACAATAAACATAATGGATGATCGATTAAAAACAACTCAATCAACCTAACATTACAAAGTAAATAAGATTTTCTTGTAGTTTAATCAAATTGTGCAACTATAGATTAGTGCATTAAAGTATTCACGAAAGTTTAAGTAAAATACATAGCAACCTCCTATCTATAAAGATTTGATTCTCGTGCCTTTTTAACGCACTACTAAACTAATATAATCAAATTTGATTACAATAATCAATGAAATCACACTAATTAATTAAAAATGAAACATAGAGCCTATTGTTTGAACAAAACCAAAACCGAACACGAAACCACACGAACGACCCTAGAAATCAATAAGAACGGAGAATCACATGCAGTGATGGAATGAACGTAAACAGTTGTCAAACAAGAAAAACAGTGTATGACCGATTAAAAAGAACTTAATCAAGCTAACATGACAAAGTAAATAAGATATTCTTATAGTTTAATCAAATTGTGCACCTACAGATTAGTGCATTAAAGAATTCACGAAAGTTTAAGTAAAATACATAGGAAAGGAACTAGTTATATGACAACATTAATCAACAATAGTTCTCGCGTGGATAGCTTTTTGCTTTTCATAGCAACCTCCAATGCTATAAAGATTTGATTCTCGCGCCTTCTTAACGCGCTACTGAACTAATCTAATCATATTTGATTATAATAATCAATGGAATCACACTAATTAATTAAAAATGAAACATAGAGCCTATTGTTTGAACAAAACCAAAACCGAACGCGAAACCACACGCACGACCCTTAAAATCAATAAGAATGGAGAATCACATTACAGTGATGGAATGAAAGTAAACAGTTGTCAAACAATAAACATAATGGATGATCGATTAAAAAGAACTCAATCAACCTAACATTACAAAGTAAATAAGATTTTCTTGTAGTTTAATCAAATTGTGCGACTACATATTAGTGCATTAAAGTATTCACGAAAGTTTAAGTAAAATACATAGCAACCTCCAATGTATAAAGATTTGATTCTCGTGCCTTTTTAACGCACTACTGAACTAATGTAATCAAATTTGATTATAATAATCAATGGAATCACACTAATTAATTAAAAATGAAACATAGAGCCTATTTTTTGAACAAAACCAAAATCGAACACGAAACCACACTAACGACCCTTGAAATCACTAAGAATGGAGAATCACATTGCAGTGATGGAATGAAAGTAAACAGTTGTCAAAGAAAAAACACAATGTATTATCGTTTGAAAAGAACTCAACAAGCTAACATGACAAAGTAAATAAGATTTTCTTATAGTTTAATCAAATTGTGCAACTACAGATTATTGCATTAAAGTATTCACGAAAGTTTAAGTAAAATACATAGCAACCTCAAATGCTATAAATATTTGTTTCTCGTGCCTTCTTAAGGCGCTACTGAAACATAATTAAATTTGATTATAATAATCAATGGAATCACACTAATTAATTAAAAATGAAACATGGAGCCTATTGTTTAAACAAACCAAAACCGAACACGAAACCACACGAACGACCCTTGAAATCAATAAGAATGGAGAATCACATTACTGTGATGAAATGAAAGCAAACCGTTGTCAAACAAGAAACACAATGTATGATCGATTAAAAAGAACTCAATCAAGCTAACATTACAAAGTAAATAAGATGTTCTTATAGTTTAATCAAATTGTGCAACTACAGATTAGTGCATTAAAGTATTCATGAAAGTTTAAGTAAAATACTTAGCAACCTCCAATGCTATAAAGATTTGATTCTCGTGTCTTCTTAACGCACTACTGAACTAATCTAATCAAATTTGATTATAAAAATCAATGGAATCACATTAATTAATTAAAAATGAAACATGGAGCCAATTGTTTGAACAAAACCAAAACCGAACACGAAACCACACGATCGACCCTTGAAATTAATAAGAATGGAGAATCACATTACAGTGATGGAATGAAAGTAAACAGTTGTCAAAAAAGAAACACAATGTATTATCGATTGAAAAGAACTCAATCAAGCTAACATGACAAAGTAAATACGATTTTCTTATAATTTAATCAAATTGTGCACCTACAGATTAGTGTATTAAAGTATTCACGAAAATTTAAGTAAAACACATAGGAAAGGAACTAGTTATACGACAAAATTAATCAACAATAGTTCTCACGTGGATAGCTTTTCGCTTTTTATAACAACCTCCAATGCTATAAAGATTTGATTCTCATGCCTTCTTAAGGCACTTCTAAACTAATCTAATCAAATTTGATTATAATAATCAATGGAATCACACTAATTAATCAAAAATAAAACATAAAGCCTACTGTTTGAACAAAACCAAAACCATACACGAAACCACACGAACGACCCTTGAAATCAATAAGAATGGAGAATCACATACAGTGATGGAATGAAAGTAAACAGTTGTCATACAAGAAACACAATGTATGATCGATTAAAAAGAACTCAATCAAGCTAACATTACAATGTAAATAAGATTTTCTTGTAGTTTAATCAAATTGTGCAACTATAGATTAGTGCATTAAAGTATTCACGAAAGTTTATGTAAAATACATAGCAACCTCCAATGCTATAAAGATTTGATTCTCGTGCCTTTTTAACGCACTACTGAACTAATATAATCAAATTTGATTATAATAATCAATGAAATCACACTAATTAATTAAAAATGAAACATAGAGCCTATTGTTTGAAAAAAACCAAAACCGAACACGAAACCACACGAACGACCCTAGAAATCAATAAGAATGGAGAATCACATGCAGTGATGGAATGAAGGTAAACAGTTGTCAAACAAGAAACACAATGTATGATCGATTAAAAAGAACTCAATCAAGCTAACATGACAAATTAAATGAGATTTTCTTGTAGTTTAATCAAATTGTGCAACTACAGATTAGTGCAATAAAGTATTCATGAAAGTTTAAGTAAAATACATAGAAAATGAACTAGTTATACGACAACATTAATCAACAATAGTTCTCGCTTGGATAGCTTTTTGCTTTTCAAAGCAACCTTCAATGCTATAAAGATTTGATTCTCGTGCCTTCTTAATGCACTACTAAACTAATCTAATCAAATTTGATTATAAAAATCAATGGAATCACACTAATTAATTAAAAATGAAACATAAAGCCTACTGTTTGAACCAAACCAAAACCAAACACGAAACCACACGAACGACCCTTGAAATCAATAAGAATGGAGAATCACATACAGTGATGGAATGAAAGTAAACAGTTGTCAAACAAGAAACACAATGTATGATCAATTAAAAAGAACTCAATCAAGCTAACATGACAAAGTAAATAAGATTTTCTTATAGTTTAATCAAATTGTGCACCTACAGATTAGTGCATTAAAGTATTCACGAAAGTTTAAGTAAAATACATAGGAAAGGAGCTAGTTATACGACAAAATTAATCAACAATAGTTCTCACGTGGATAGCTTTTCGCTTTTCATAACAACATCCAATGCTATAAATATTTGATTCTCATGCCTTCTTAACACACTACTAAACTAATCTAATCAAATTTGATTATAAAAATTAATGGAATCACACTAATTAATTAAAAATGAAACATAGAGCCTATTGTTTGAACCAAACCAAAACCGAACACGAAACCACATGAACGACCCTTGAAATCAATAAGAATGGAGAATCACATACAGTGATGGAATGAAAGTAAACAGTTGTCAAACAAGAAACACAATGTATGATCGGTTAAAAAGAACTCAATCAAGCTAACATTATAAAGTAAATAAGATTAGTGCATTAAAGTATTCATGAAAGTTTAAGTAAAATACATAGCAACCTCCAATGCTATAAAGGTTTGATTCTCGTGCCTTTTTAACGCACTACTGAACTAATCTATTCAAATTTGATTATAATTATCAATGGAATCACACTAATTAATTAAAAATGAAACATAGAGCCTATTGTTTGAACAAAATCAAAATCGAACACGAAACCACACGAACGACCCTTGAAATCAATAAGAATGGAGAATCACATTGCAGTGATGGAATGAAAGTAAACAGTTGTCAAAGAAGAAACACAATGTATTATCGTTTGAAAAGAACTCAACAAGCTAACATGACAAAGTAAATAAGATTTTCTTATAGTTTAATCAAATTATGCAACTACAGATTATTGCATTAAAGTATTCACGAAAGTTTAAGTAAAATACATAGCAACCTCAAATGCTATAAATATTTGTTTCTCGTGCCTTCTTAACGCGCTACTGAAACATAATTAAATTTGATTATAATAATCAATGGAATCACACTAATTAATTAAAAATGAAACATGTAGCCTATTGTTTTAACAAATCAAAACCGAACACGAAACCACACGAACGACCCTTGAAATCAATAAGAATGGAGAATCACATTACTGTGATGAAATGAAAGTAAACCGTTATCAAACAAGAAACACAATGTATGATCGATTAAAAAGAACTCAACCAAGCTAACATTACAAAGTAAATAAGATGTTCTTATAGTTTAATCAAATTGTGCAACTACAGATTAGTGCATTAAAGTATTCATAAAAGTTTAAGTAAAATACATAGCAACCTCCAATGCTATAAGATTTGATTCTCGTGCCTTTTTAACGCACTACTGAACTAATATAATCAAATTTGATTATAATAATCAATGGAATCACACTAATTAATTAAAAATGAAACATAGAGCCTATTGTTTGAAAAAAACCAAAACCGAACACGAAACCACACGAACGACCCTAGAAATCAATAAGAATGGAGAATCACATGCAGTGATGGAATGAACGTAAACAGTTGTCAAACAAGAAACACAATGTATGACCGATTAAAAAGAACTCAATCAAGCTAACATGACAAAGTAAATAAGATATTCTTATAGTTTAATCAAATTGTGCACCTACAGATTAGTGCATTAAAGTATTCACGGAAGTTTAAGTAAAATACATAGGAAAGGAACTAGTTATACGACAACATTAATCAACAATAGTTCTCGCGTGGATAGCTTTTTGCTTTTCATAGCAACCTCCAATGCTATAAAGATTTGATTCTCGTGCCTTCTTAACGAACTACTGAACTAATCTAATCAAATTTGATTATAAAAATCAATTGAATCACATTAATTAATTAAAAAAGAAACATAGAGCCAATTGTTTGAACAAAACCAAAACCGAACACGAAACCACACGAACGACCCTTGAAATCAATAAGAATGGAGAATCACATTACAGTGATGGAATGAAAGTAAACAGTTGTTAAAGAAGAAACACAATGTATTATCGATTGAAAAGAACTCAATCAAGCTAACATGACAAAGTAAATAAGATTTTCTTATAGTTTAATCAAATTGTGCACCTACAGATTAGTGCATTAAAGTATTCACGAAAATTTAAGTAAAATACATAGGAAAGGAACTAGTTATACGACAAAATTAATCAACAATAGTTCTCACGTGGATAGATTTTCGCTTTTCATAACAACCTCCAATGCTATAAAGATTTGATTCTCATGCCTTCTTAACGCACTTCTAAATTAATCTAATCAAATTTGATTATAATAATCAATGGAATCACACTAATTAATCAAAAATAAAACATAGAGCCTACTGTTTGAACAAAACCAAAACCAAACACGAAACCACACGAACGACCCTTGAAATCAATAAGAATGGAGAATCATATACAGTGATGGAATGAAAGTAAACAGTTGTCAAACAAGAAACACAATGTATGATCGATTAAAAAGAACTCAATCAAGCTAACATTACAATGTAAATAAGATTTTCTTGTAGTTTAATCAAATTGTGCAACCATAGATTAGTGCATTAAAGTATTCAAGAAAGTTGAAGTAAAATACATAGCAACCTCCAATGCTATAAAGATTTGAGTCTCGTGCCTTTTTAACGCACTACTGAACTAATATAATCAAATTTGATTATAATAATCAATGGAATCACACTAATTAATTAAAAATGAAACATAGAGCCTATTGTTTGAAAAAAACCAAAACCGAACACGAAACCACACGAACGACCCTAGAAATCAATAAGAATGGAGAATCACATGCAGTGATGGAATGAAAGTAAACAGTTGTCAAACAAGAAACACAATGTATGATCGATTAAAAAGAACTCAATCAAGCTAACATGACAAATTAAATAAGATTTTCTTGTAGTTTAATCAAATTGTGCAACTACAGATTAGTGCAATAAAGTATTCATGAAAGTTTAAGTAAAATACATAGAAAATGAACTAGTTATACGACAACATTAATCAACAATAGTTCTCGCGTGGATAGCTTTTTGCTTTTCATAGCAACCTCCAATGCTATAAAGATTTTATTCTCGCGCCTTCTTAACGTACTACTGAACTAATCAAATCAAATTTGATTATAATAATCAATGGAATCACACTAATTAATTAAAAATGAAACATAGAGCCTATTGATTGAACAAAACCAAAACCGAATACGTAACCACACGAACGACCCTTGAAATCAATAAGAATGGAGAATCACATACAGTGATGGAATGAAAGTAAACAGTTGTCAAACAAGAAACACAATGTATGATCGATTAAAAAGAACTCAATCAAGCTAACATTATAAAGTAAATAAGATTTTCTTGTAGATTAATCAAATTGTGCAACTATAGATTAGTGCATTAAAGTATTCACGAAAGTTTAAGTAAAATACATAGCAACCTCCAATGCTATAAAGATTTGATTCTCGTGCCTTTTTAACGCATTACTGAACTAATCTAATCAAATTTGATTATAATTATCAATGGAATCACACTAATTAATTAAAAATGAAACATGGAGCCTATTGTTTAAACAAACCAAAACCGAACACGAAACCACACGAACGACCCTTGAAATCAATAAGAATGGAGAATCACATTACTGTGATGAAATGAAAGTAAACCGTTATCAAACAAGAAACACAATGTATGATCGATTAAAAAGAACTCAATCAAGCTAACATTACAAAGTAAATAAGATGTTCTTATAGTTTAATCAAATTGTGCAACTACAGATTAGTGCATTAAAGTATTCATGAAAGTTTAAGTAAAATACATAGCAACCTCCAATGCTATAAGATTTGATTCTCGTGCCTTTTTAACGCACTACTGAACTAATATAATCAAATTTGATTATAATAATCAATGGAATCACACTAATTAATTAAAAATGAAACATAGAGCCTAATGTTTGAAAAAAACGAAAACCGAACACGAAACCACACGAACGACCCTAGAAATCAATAAGAATGGAGAATCACATGCAGTTATGGAATGAAAGTAAACAGTTGTCAAACAAGAAACACAATGTATGATCGATTAAAAAGAACTCAATCAAGCTAACATTACAAATTAAATAAGATTTTCTTGTAGTTTAATCAAATTGTGCAACTATAGATTAGTGCAATAAAGTATTCATGAAAGTTTAAGTAAAATACATAGAAAATGAACTAGTTATACGACAACATTAATCAACAATAGTTCTCGCGTGGATAGCTTTTTGCTTTTCATAGCAACCTCCAATGCTATAAAGATTTGATTCTCGTGCCTTCTTAACGCACTACTGAACTAATCAAATCAAATTTGATTATAATAATCAATGGAATCACACTAATTAATTAAAAATGAAACATAGAGCCTATTGATTGAACAAAACCAAAACCGAACACGAAACCACACGAATGACCCTTGAAATCAATAAGAATGGAGAATGACATCCAGTGATGGAATGAAAGTAAACAGTTGTCAAACAAGAAACACAATGTATGATCAATTAAAAAGAACTCAATCAAGCTAACATGACAAAGTAAATAAGATTTTCTTATAGTTTAATCAAATTGTGCACCTACAGATTAGTGCATTAAAGTATTTACAAACGTTTAAGTAAAATACATAGGAAAGGAACTAGTTATACGACAAAATTAATCAACAATAGTTCTCACGTGGATAGCTTTTCGCTTTTCATAACAACATCCAATGCTATAAAGATTTGATTCTCATGCCTTCTTAACGCACTACTAAACTAATCTAATCAAATTTTATTATAATAATCAATAGAATCACACTAAATAATCAAAAATAAAACATAGAGCCTACTGTTTGAACAAAACCAAAACCAAACACGAAACCACACGAACGACCCTTGAAATCAATAAGAATGGAGAATCACATACAGTGATGGAAAGAAAGTAAACAGTTGTCAAACAAGAAACACAATGTATGATCGATTAAAAAGAACTCAATCGAGCTAACATTATAAAGTAAATAAGATTTTTTTGTAGTTTAATCAAATTGTGCAACTATAGATTAGTGCATTAAAGTATTCATGAAAGTTTAAGTAAAATACATAGCAACCTCCAATGCTATAAAGATTTGATTCTCGTGCCTTTTTAACGCACTACTGAACTAATCTAATCAAATTTGATTATAATTATCAATGGAATCACACTAATTAATTAAAAATGAAACATAGAGCCTATTGTTTGAAAAAAATCAAAATCGAACACGAAACCACACGAACGATCCTTGAAATCAATAAGAATGGAGAATCACATACAGTGATGGAATGAAAGTAAACAGTTGTCAAACAAGAAACACAATGCATGATAGATTAAAAAGAACTCAATCAAGCTAACATGACAAAGTAAATAAGATTTTCTTTTAGTTTAGTCAAATTGTGCAACTAAAGATTAGTGCAATAAAGTATTCACGAAAGTTTATGTAAAATACATAGGAAATGAACTTGTTATACGACAACATTAATCAACAATAGTTCTCGCGTGGATAGCTTTTTGCTTTTCATAGCAACCTCCAATGCTATAAAGATTTGATTCTCGTGCCTTCTTAACGCACTACTGAACTAATCAAATCAAATTTGATTATAATAATCAATGGAATCACACTAATTAATTAAAAATGAAACATAGAGCCTATTGATTGAACATAACCAAAACCGAACACGTAACCACACGAACGACCCTTGAAATCAATAAGAATGGAGAATCACATACAGTGATGGAATGAAAGTAAACAGTTGTCAAACAAGAAACACAATGTATGATCGATTAAAAAGAACTCAATCAAGCTAACATTATAAAGTAAATAAGATTTTCTTGTAGTTTAATCAAATTGTGCAACTATATATTAGTGCATTAAAGTATTCACGAAAGTTTAAGTAAAATACATAGCAACCTCCAATGCTATAAAGATTTGATTCTCGTGCCTTTTTAACAGATTACTGAACTAATCTAATCAAATTCGATTATAATTATCAATGTAATCACACTAATTAATTAAAAATGAAACATACAGCCTATTGTTTGAAAAAAACCAAAATCGAACATGAAACCACACGAACGACCCTTGAAATCAATAAGAATGGAGAATCACATTACAGTGATGGAATGAAAGTAAACAGTTGTCAAAGAAGAAACACAATGTATTATCGATTGAAAAGAACTCAATCAAGCTAACATGACAAAGTAAATAAGATTTTCTTATAGTTTAATCAAATTGTGCACCTACAGATTAGTGCATTAAAGTATTCACGAAAGTTTATGTAAAATACATACGAAAGGAACTAGTTATACGACAACATTAATCAACAATAGTTCTCGCGTGGATAGCTTTTTGCTTTTCATTGCAACCTCCAATGCTATAAAGATTTGATTCTCGCGCCTTCTTAACGCACTACTGAACTAATCTAACCATATTTGATTATAATAATCAATGGAATCACACTAATTAATTAAAAATGAAACATAGAGCCTATTGTTTGAACAAAACCAAAACAGAACACGAAACCACACGAACGACCCTTAAAATCAATAAGAATGGAGAATCACATTACAGTGATGGAATGAAAGTAAACAGTTGTCAAACAATAAACATAATGGATGATCGATTAAAAAGAACTCAATCAAGCTAACATTACAAAGTAAATAAGATTTTCTTGTAGTTTAATCAAATTGTGCAACTACAGATTAGTGCATTAAAGTATTCATGAAAGTTTAAGTAAAATACATAGCAACCTCCAATCTATAAAGATTTGATTCTCGTGCCTTTTTAACGCACTACTGAACTAATGTAATCAAATTTGATTATAATAATCAATGGAATCACACTAATTAATTAAAAATGAAACATAGAGCCTATTGTTTGAACAAAACCAAAATCGAACACGAAACCACACGAACGACCCTTGAAAGCAATAAGAATGGAGAATCACATTGCAGTGATGGAATGAAAGTAAACAGTTGTCAAAGAAGACACATAATGTATTATCGTTTGAATAGAACTCAATCAAGCTAACATGACAAAGTAAATAAGATTTTCTTCTAGTTTAATCAAATTGTGCACCTACAGATTAGTGCATTAAAGTATTCACGAAAATTTAAGTAAAATACATGGAAAAGTAACTAGTTATACGAAAACATCAATCAGCAACAATTCTCGCGTAGATAGCTTTTTGCTTTCCATAACAACCTCTAATACTATAAAGATTTGATTCTCGTGCCTTCTTAACGCACTACTAAACTAATCTAATCATATTTGATTATAATAATCAATGGATTCACACTAATTAATTGAAAATGAAACACAGAGCCTATTGTTTGAACAAAACCAAAACCGAACACGAAACCACACGAACGATCCTTGAAATCAATAAGAATGGAGAATCACATACAGTGATGGAATGAAAGTAAACAGTTGTCAAACAAGAAACACAATGCATGATAGATTAAAAAGAACTCAATCAAGCTAACATGACAAAGTAAATAAGATTTTCTTGTAGTTTAATCAAATTGTGCAACTAAAGATTAGTGCAATAAAGTATTCACGAAAGTTTAAGTAAAATACATAGGAAATGAACTTGTTATACGACAACATTAATCAACAATAGTTCTTATGTGGATAGCTTTTTGCTGTTCATAGCAACCTCCAATGCTATAAAGTTTTGATTCTCGTGCCTTCTTAACGCACTACTGAACTAATCTAATCAAATTTGATTATAATAATCAATGGAATCACACTAATTAATTAAAAATGAAACATAGAGCCTATTGATTGAACAAAACCAAAACCGAACACGTAACCACACGAACGACCCTTGAAATCAATAAGAATGGAGAATCACATACAGTGATGGAATGAAAGTAAACAGTTGTCAAACAAGAGACACAATGTATGATCAATTAAAAAGAACTTAATCAAGCTAACATGACAAAGTAAATAAGATTTTCTTGTAGTTTAATCAAATTGTGCACCTACAGATAAGTCCATTAAAGTATTCACGAAAGTTTAAGTAAAATACATAGGAAAGGAACAAGTTATACGACAACATTAATCAACAATAGTTCTCGCGTGCATAGCTTTTTGCCTTGCATAACAACCTCCAATGCTATAAAGATTTGATTCTCATGCTTTCTTAACGGACTACAAAGCTAATCTAATCAAATTTGATTATAATAATCAATGGAATCATACTAATTAATCAAAAATGAAACATAGAACCTATTATTTGAGCAAAACCAAAACCGAACACGAAACCACACGAACGACCCTTGAAATCAATAAGAATGGAGAATCACATTACAGTGATGGAATGAAAGTAAACAGTTGTCAAACAAGAAACACAATGTATGATTGATTAAAAAGAACTCAATCGAGCTAACATTACAAAGTAAATAAGATTTTCTTGTAGTTTAATCAAATTATGCAACTACAGATTATTGCATTAAAGTATTCACGAAAGTTTAAGTAAAATACATAGCAACCTCCAATGCTATAAAGATTTGTTTCTCGTGCCTTCTTAACGCACTACTGAAACATAATTAAATTTGATTATATTAATCAATGGAATCACACTAATTAATTAAAAATGAAACATGGAGCCTATTGTTTGAAGAAACCAAAAACGAACACGAAACCACACGAACGACCCTTGAAATCAATAAGAATGGAGAATCACATTACTGTGATGGCATGAAAGTAAACTGTTGTTAAACAAGAAACACAATGTATGATCAATTAGAAAGAACTCAATCAAGCTAACATTACCAAGTAAATAAGATGTTCTTATAGTTTAATGAAATTGTGAAACTACAGATTAGTGCATTAAAGTATTCATGAAAGTTTAAGTAAAATACATAGCAACCTCCAATGCTATAAAGATTTGATTCTCGTGCCTTCTTAACGCACTACGGAACTAATCTAATCAAATTTGATTATAATAATCTATGGAATCACACTAATTAATTAAAAATGAAACATAGAGCCTATTGTTTGAAAAAAACCAAAACCGAACACGAAACCACACGAACGACCCTTGAAATTAATAAGAATGGAGAATCACATACAGTGATGGAATGAAAGTAAACAGTTGTCAAACAGAAAACACAATGTATAACTGATTAAAAAGAACTCAATCAAGCAAACATGACAAAGTAAATAAGATTTTCTTGTAGTTTAATCAAATTGTGCAACTACAGATTAGTGCAATAAAGTATTCACGAAAGTTTAAGTAAAATACATAGAAAATGAACTAGTTATACGACAACATTAATCAACAATAGTTCTCGCTTGGATAGCTTTTTGCTTTTCATAGCAACCTTCAATGCTA
The DNA here is from genome assembly GCA_025506415.1 of Flaveria robusta. NCBI lineage: Eukaryota > Viridiplantae > Streptophyta > Magnoliopsida > Asterales > Asteraceae > Flaveria > Flaveria robusta. The sequence continues at coordinate 431,248 of CM046463.1, forward strand.
TAAAGATTTGATTCTCGTGCCTTCTTAACGCACTACTAAACTAATCTTATCAAATTTGATTATAAAAATCAATGGAATCACACTAATTAATTAAAAATGAAACATAGAGCCTATTGTTTGAACCAAACCAAAACCGAACACGAAACCACACGAACGACCCTTGAAATCAATAAGAATGGAGAATCACATACAGTGATGGAATTAAAGTAAACAGTTGTCAATCAAGAAACACAGTGTATGATCGATTAAAAAGAACTCAGTCAAGCTAACATGACAAAGTAAATAAGATTTTCTTATAGTTTAATCAAATTGTGCACCTACAGATCAGTGCATTAAAGTATTCACGAAAGTTTAAGTAAAATACATAGGAAAGGAACTAGTTATACGACAAAATTAATCAACAATAGTTCTCACGTGGATAGCTTTTCGCTTTTCATAACAACCTCCAATGCTATAAAGATTTGATTCTCATGCCTTCTTAACGCACTACTAAACTAATCTAATCAAATTTGATTATAATAATCAATGGAATCACACTAATTAATCAAAAATAAAACATAGAGCCTACTGTTTGAACAAAACAAAAACCAAACACGAAACCACACGAATGACCCTTTAAATCAATAAGAATTGAGAATCACATACAGTGATGGAATGAAAGTAAACAGTTGTCAAACAAGAAACACAATGTATGATCGATTAAAAAGAACTCAATCAAGCTAACATGACAAAGTAAATAAGATTTTCTTGTAGTTTAAACAAATTGTGCAACTACAGATTAGTGCAATAAAGTATTCACGAAAGTTTAAGTAAAATACATAGAAAATGAACTAGTTATACGACAACATTAATCAACAATAGTTCTCGCTTGGATAGCTTTTTGCTTTTCATAGCAACCTTCAATGCTATAAAGATTTGATTCTCGTGCCTTGTTAACGCACTACTAAACTAATCTTATCAAATTTGATTATAAAAATCAATGGAATCACACTAATTAATTAAAAATGAAACATAGACCCTATTGTTTGAACCAAACCAAAACCGAACATAAAACCACACGAACGACCCTTGAAATCAATAAGAATGGAGAATCACATACAGTGATGGAATTAAAGTAAACAGTTGTCAAACAAGAAACACAGTGTATAATCGATTAAAAAGAACTCAGTCAAGCTAACATGACAAAGTAAATAAGATTTTCTTATAGTTTAATCAAATTGTGCACCTACAGATCAGTGCATTAAAGTGTTCACGAAAGTTTAAGTAAAATACATAGGAAAGGAACTAGTTATACGACAAAATTAATCAACAATAGTTCTCACGTGGATAGCTTTTCGCTTTTCATAACAACCTCCAATGCTATAAAGATTTGATTCTCATGCCTTCTTAACGCACTACTAAACTAATCTAATCAAATTTGATTATAATAATCAACGGAATCACACTAATTAATTAAAAATAAAGCATAGAGTTTACTGTTTGAACAAAACAAAAACCAAACACGAAACCACACGAACGACCCTTGAAATCAATAAGAATGGAGAATCACATACAGTGATGGAATGAAAGTAAATAGTTGGCAAACAAGAAACACAATGTATGATCGATTAAAAAGAACTCAATCAAGCTAACATTACAAAGTAAATAAGATTTTCTTGTAGTTTAATCAAATTGTGCAACTATAGATTAGTGCATTAAAGTATTCACGAAAGTTTAAGTAAAATACATAGCAACCTCCAATGCTATAAAGATTTGATTCTCGTGCCTTTTTAACGCACTACTGTACTAATCTAATCAAATTTGATTATAATAATCTATGGAATCACACTAATTAGTTAAAAATGAAACATAGAGCCTATTGTTTTAAAAAAACCAAAACCGAACACGAAACCACACGAACGACCTTTGAAATCAATAAGAATGGAGAATCATATACAGTGATGGAATGAAAGTAAACAGTTGTCAAACAAGAAACACAATGTATAATCGATTAAAAAGAACTCAATCAAGCAAATATGACAAAGTAAATAAGATTTTCTTGTAGTTTAATCAAATTGTTCAACTACAGATTAGTGCAATAAAGTATTCACGAAAGTTTAAGTAAAATACATAGAAAATGAACTAGTTATACGACAACATTAATCAACAATAGTTCTCGCTTGGAAAGCTTTTTGCTTTTCATGGCAACCTTCAATGCTATAAAGATTTGATTCTCGTGCCTTCTTAACGCACTACTAAACTAATCTTATCAAATTTGATTATAAAAATCAATGGAAACACACTAATTAATTAAAAATGAAACATAGAGCCTATTGTTTGAACCAAACCAAAACCGAACACGAAACCACACGAACGACCCTTGAAATCAATAAGAATGGAGAATCACATACAGTGATGGAATGAAAGTAAACAGTTGTCAAACAAGAAACACAGTGTATGATCGATTAAAAAGAACTCAGTCAAGCTAACATGACAAAGTAAATAAGATTTTCTTATAGTTTAATCAAATTGTACAACTACAGATTAGTGCAATAAAGTATTCACGAAAGTTTAAGTAAAATACATAGAAAATGAACTAGTTATACGACAACATTAATCAACAATAGTTCTCGCTTGGATAGCTTTTTGCTTTTCATAGCAACCTTCAATGCTATAAAGATTTGATTCTCGTGCCTTCTTAACGCACTACTAAACTAATCTTATCAAATTTGATTATGAAAATCAATGGAATCACACTAATTAATTAAAAATGAAACATAGAGCCTATTGTTTGAACCAAACCAAAACCGAACACGAAACCACACGAACGATCCTTGAAATCAATAAGAATGGAGAATCACATACAGTGATGGAATGAAAGTAAACAGTTGTCAAACAAGAAACACAATGTATGATTGATTAAAAAGAACTCAGACAAGCTAACATGACAAAGTAAATAAGATTTTCTTATAGTTTAATCAAATTGTGCACCTACAGATTAGTGCATTAAAGTATTCACGAAAGTTTAAGTAAAATACATAGAAAAGGAACTAGTTATACGACAAAATTAATCAACAATAGTTCTCACGTGGATAGCTTTTCGCTTTTCATAACAACCTCCAATGCTATAAAGATTTGATTCTCATGCCTTCTTAACGCACTACTAAACTAATCTAATCAAATTTGATTATAATAATCAATGGAATCACACTAATTAATCAAAAATAAAACATAGAGCCTACTGTTTGAACAAAACAAAAACCAAACACGAAACCACACGAACGACCCTTGAAATCAATAAGAATGGAGAATCACATACAGTGATGGAATGAAAGTAAACAGTTGTCAAACAAGAAACACAATGTATGATCGATTAAAAAGAACTCAATCAAGCTAACATGACAAAGTAAATAAGATTTTCTTGTAGTTCAATCAAATTGTGCAACTATAGATTAGTGCAATAAAGTATTCACGAAAGTTTAAGTAAAATACATAGAAAATGAACTAGTTATACGACAAATTAATCAACAATAGTTCTCGCTTGGATAGCTTTTTGCTTTTCATAGCAACCTTCAATGCTATAAAGATTTAATTCTCGTGCCTTCTTAACGCACTACTAAACTAATCTTATCAAATTTGATTATGAAAATCAATGGAATCACACTAATTAATTAAAAATGAAACATAGAGCCTATTGTTTGAACAAACCAAAACCGAACACGAAACCACACGAACGATCCTTGAAATCAATAAGAATGGAGAATCACATACAGTGATGGAATGAAAGTAAACAGTTGTCAAACAAGAAACACAGTGTATGATGATTAAAAAGAACTCAGACAAGCTAACATGACAAAGTAAATAAGATTTTCTTATAGTTTAATCAAATTGTGCACCTACAGATTAGTGCATTAAAGTATTCACGAAAGTTTAAGTAAAATACATAGAAAAGGAACTAGTTATACGACAAAATTAATCAACAATAGTTCTCACGTGGATAGCTTTTCGCTTTTCATAACAACCTCCAATGCTATAAAGATTTGATTCTCATGCCTTCTTAACGCACTACTAAACTAATCTAATCAAATTTGATTATAATAATCAATGGAATCACACTAATTAATCAAAAATAAAACATAGAGCCTACTGTTTGAACAAAACAAAAACCAAACACGAAACCACACGAACGACCCTTGAAATCAATAAGAATGGAGAATCACATACAGTGATGGAATGAAAGTAAACAGTTGTCAAACAAGAAACACAATGTATGATCGATTAAAAAGAACTCAATCAAGCTAACATGACAAAGTAAATAAGATTTTCTTGTAGTTCAATCAAATTGTGCAACTATAGATTAGTGCAATAAAGTATTCACGAAAGTTTAAGTAAAATACATAGAAAATGAACTAGTTATACGACAACATTAATCAACAATAGTTCTCGCTTGGATAGCTTTTTGCTTTTCATAGCAACCTTCAATGCTATAAAGATTTGATTCTCGTGCCTTCTTAACGCACTACTAAACTAATCTTATCAAATTTGATTATAAAAATCAATGGAATCACACTAATTAATTAAAAATGAAACATAGAGCCTATTGTTTGAACCAAACCAAAACCGAACACGAAACCACACGAACGATCCTTGAAATCAATAAGAATGGAGAATCACATACAGTGATGGACTGAAAGTAAATAGTTGTCAAACAAGAAACATAGTGTATGATTGATTAAAAAGAACTCAGACAAGCTAACATGACAAAGTAAATAAGATTTTCTTATAGTTTAATCAAATTGTGCACCTACAGACTAGTGCATTAAAGTATTCACGAAAGTATAAGTAAAATACATAGGAAAGGAACTAGTTATACGACAAAATTAATCAACAATAGTTCTCACGTGGATAGCTTTTCGCTTTTCATAACAACCTCCAATGCTATAAAGATTTGATTCTCATGCCTTCTTAACGCACTACTAAACTAATCTAATCAAATTTGATTATAATAATCAATGGAATCACACTAATTAATCAAAAATAAAACATAGAGCCTACTGTTTGAACAAAACAAAAACCAAATACGAAACCACACGAACGACCCTTGAAATCAATAAGAATGGAGAATCACATACAGTGATGGAATGAAAGTAAACAGTTGTCAAACAAGAAACACAATGTATGATCGATTAAAAAGAACTCAATCAAGCTAACATGACAAAGTAAATAAGATTTTCTTGTAGTTTAATCAAACTGTGCAACTATAGATTAGTGCAATAAAGTATTCACGAAAGTTTAAGTAAAATACATAGAAAATGAACTAGTTATACGACAACATTAATCAACAATAGTTCACGCTGGATAGCTTTTTGCTTTCATAGCAACCTTCAATGCTATAAAGATTTGATTCTCGTGCCTTCTTAACGCACTACTAAACTAATCTTATCAAATTTGATTATAAAAATCAATGGAATCACACTAATTAATTAAAAATGAAACATAGAGCCTATTGTTTGAACCAAACCAAAACCGAACACGAAACCACACGAACGATCCTTGAAATCAATAAGAATGGAGAATCACATACAGTGATGGAATGAAAGTAAACAGTTGTCAAACAAGAAACACAGTGTATGATTGATTAAAAAGAACTCAGACAAGCTAACATGACAAAGTAAATAAGATTTTCTTATAGTTTAATCAAATTATGCACCTACAGATTAGTGCATTAAAGTATTCACGAAAGTTTAAGTAAAATACATAGGAAAGGAACTAGTTATACGACAAAATTAATCAACAATAGTTCTCACGTGGATAGCTTTTCGCTTTTCATAACAACCTCCAATGCTATAAAGATTTGATTCTCATGCCTTCTTAACGCACTACTAAACTAATCTAATCAAATTTGATTATAATAATCAATGGAATCACACTAATTAATCAAAAATAAAACATAGAGCCTACTGTTTGAACAAAACAAAAACCAAACACGAAACCACACGAACGACCCTTGAAATAAATAAGAATGGAGAATCCATACGGTGATGGAATGAAAGCAAACAGTTGTCAAACAAGAAACACAATGTATGATCGATTAAAAAGAACTCAGTCAAGCTAACATTACAAAGTAAATAAGATTTTCTTGTAGTTTAATCAAATTGTGTAACTATACATTAGTGCATTAAAATATTCACGAAAGTTTAAGTAAAATACATAGCAACCTCCAATGCTATAAAGATTTGATTCTCGTGCCTTTTTAACGCACTACTGTACTAATCTAATCAAATTTGATTACAATAATCTATGGAATCACACTAATTAATTAAAAATGAAACATAGAGCCTATTGTTTGAACCAAACCAAAACCGAACACAAAACCACACGAACGACCCTCGAAATCAATAAGAATGGAGAATCACATACAGTGATGGAATGAAAGTAAACAGTTGTCAAACAAGAAACACAGTGTATGATCGATTAAAAAGAACTCAGTCAAGCTAACATGACAAAGCAAATAAGATTTTCTTGTAGTTTAATCAAATTGTGCAACTACAGATTTGTGCAATAAAGTATTCACGAAAGTTTAAGTAAAATACATAGAAAATGAACTAGTTATACGACAACATTAATCAACAATAGTTATCTCTTGGATAGCTTTTTGCTTTTCATAGCAACCTTCAATGCTATAAATATTTGATTCTCGTGCCTTCTTAACGCACTACTAAACTAATCTTATCAAATTTGATTATAAAAATCAATGGAATCACACTAATTAATTAAAAATGAAACATAGAGCCTATTGTTTGAACCAAACCAAAACCGAACACGAAACCACACGAACGATCCTTGAAATAAATAAGAATGGAGAATCACATACAGTGATGGAATGAAAGTAAACAGTTGTCAAACAAGAAACACAGTGTATGATCGATTAAAAAGAACTCAGTCAAGCTAACATGACAAAGTAAATACGATTTTCTTATAGTTTAGTCAAATTATGCACCTGCAGATTAGTGAATTAAAGTATTCACGAAAGTTTAAGTAAAATACATAGGAAAGGAACTAGTTATACGACAAAATTAATCAACAATAGTTCTCACGTGGATAGCTTTTCGCTTTTCATAACAACCTCCAATGCTATAAAGATTTGATTCTCATGCCTTCTTAACGCACTACTAAACTAATCTAATCAAATTTGATTATAATAATCAATGGAATCACACTAATTAATCAAAAATAAAACATAGAGCCTAGTGTTTGAACAAAACAAAAACAAACACGAAACCACACGAACGACCCTTGAAATAAATAAGAATGGAGAATCACATACAGTGATAGAATGAAAGTAAACAGTTGTCAAACAAGAAACACAATGTATGATCGATTAAAAAGAACTCAATCAAGCTAACATGACAAAGTAAATAAGATTTTCTTGTAGTTTAATCAAATTGTGCAACTACAGTTTAGTGCAATAAAGTATTCACGAAAGTTTAAGTAAAATACATAGAAAATGAACTAGTTATATGACAACATTAATCAACAATAGTTCTCGCTTGGATAGCTTTTTGCTTTTCATAGCAACCTTCAATGCTATAAAGATTTGATTCTCGTGCCTTCTTAACGCACTACTAAACTAATCTTATCAAATTTGATTATAAAAATCAATGGAATCACACTAATTAATTAAAAATGAAACATAGAGCCTATTGTTTGAACCAAACCAAAACCGAACACGAAACCACACGAACGACCCTTGAAATCAATAAGAATGGAGAATCACATACAGTGATGGAATGAAAGTAAACAGTTGTCAAACAAGAAACACAGTGTATGATCGATTAAAAAGAACTCAGTCAAGCTAACATGACAAAGTAAATAAGATTTTCTTGTAGTTTAATCAAATTGTGCAACTATAGATTAGTGCAATAAAGTATTCACGAAAGTTTAAGTAAAATACATAGAAAATGAACTAGTTATACGACAACATTAATCAACAATAGTTCTCGCTTGGATAGCTTTTTGCTTTTCATAGCAACCTTCAATGCTATAAATATTTGATTCTCGTGCCTTCTTAACGCACTACTAAACTAATCTTATCAAATTTGATTACAAAAATCAATGGAATCACACTAATTAATTAAAAATGAAACATAGAGCCTATTGTTTGAACCAAACCAAAACCGAACACGAAACCACACGAACGACCCTTGAAATCAATAAGAATGGAGAATCACATACAGTGATGGAATGAAAGTAAACAGTTGTCAAACAAGAAACACAGTGTATGATCGATTAAAAAGAACTCAGTCAAGCTAACATGACAAAGTAAATAAGATTTTCTTATAGTTTAATCAAATTATGCACCTACAGATTAGTGCATTAATGTATTCACGAAAGTTTAAGTAAAATACATAGGAAAGGAACTAGTTATACGACAAAATTAATCAACAATTGTTCTCATGTGGATAGCTTTTCGCTCTTCATAACAACCTTTAATGCTATAAAGATTTGATTCTCATGTCTTCTTAACGCACTACTAAACTAATCTAATCAAATTTGATTATAATAATCAATGGAATCACACTAATTAATCAAAAATAAAACATAGAGCCTACTGTTTGAACAAAACAAAAACCAAACACGAAACCACACGAACGACCCTTGAAATAAATAAGAATGGAGAATCACATACGGTGATGGAATGAAAGCAAACAGTTGTCAAACAAGAAACACAATGTATGATTGATTAAAAGAACTCAATCAAGCTAACATTACAAAGTAAATAAGATTTTCTTGTAGTTTAATCAAATTGTGCAACTATAGATTAGTGCATTAAAGTATTCACGAAAGTTTAAGTAAAATACATAGCAACCTCCAATGCTATAAAGATTTGATTCTCGTGTCTTTTAATGCATTACTGTGCTAATCTAATCAAATTTGATTATAATAATCTATGGAATCACACTAATTAATTAAAAATGAAACATAGAGCCTATTGTTTGAAAAAAAACCAAAACGAACACGAAACCACACGAACGACCCTTGAAATCAATAAGAATAGAGAATCACATACAGTGATGGAATGAAAGAAACAGTTGTCAAACAAGAAACACAATGTATGATCGATTAAAAAGAACTCAATCAAGCCAACATGACAAAGTAAATAAGATTTTCTTGTAGATTAATCAAATTGTGCAACTACAGATTAGTGCAATAAAGTATTCACGAAAGTTTAAGTAAAATACATAGAAAATGAACTAGTTATACGACAACATTAATCAACAATAGTTCTCGCTTGGATAGCTTTTGCTTTTCATAGCAACCTTCAATGCTATAAAGATTTGATTCTCGTGCCTTCTTAACGCACTACTAACTAATCTTATCAAATTTGATTATAAAAATCAATGGAATCACACTAATTAATTAAAAATGAAACATAGAGCCTATTGTTTGAACCAAACCAACACCGAACACGAAACCACACGAACGACCCTTGAAATCAATAAGAATGGAGAATCACATACAGTGATTGAAAGAAAGTAAACAGTTGTCAAACAAGAAACACAGTGTATGATCGATTAAAAAGAACTCAGTCAAGCTAACATGACAAAGTAAATAAGATTTTCTTATAGTTTAATCAAATTGTGCACCTACAGATTAGTGCATTAAAGTATTCACGAAAGTTTAAGTAAAATACATAGGAAAGGAACTAGTTATACGACAAAATTAATCAACAATAGTTCTCATGTGGATAGCTTTTCGCTCTTCATAACAACCTTTAATGCTATAAAGATTTGATTCTCATGTCTTCTTAACGCACTACTAAACTAATCTAATCAAATTTGATTATAATAATCAATGGAATCACACTAATTAATCAAAAATAAAACATAGAGCCTACTGTTTGAACAAAACAAAAACCAAACACGAAACCACACGAACGACCCTTGAAATAAATAAGAATGGAGAATCACATACGGTGATGGAATGAAAGCAAACAGTTGTCAAACAAGAAACACAATGTATGATTGATTAAAAAGAACTCAATCAAGCTAACATTACAAAGTAAATAAGATTTTCTTGTAGTTTAATCAAATTGTGCAACTATAGATTAGTGCATTAAAGTATTCACGAAAGTTTAAGTAAAATACATAGCAACCTCCAATGCTATAAAGATTTGATTCTCGTGTCTTTTAATGCATTACTGTGCTAATCTAATCAAATTGATTTATAATAATCTATGGAATCACACTAATTAATTAAAAATAAAACATAGAGCCTATTGTTTGAAAAAAACCAAAACCGAACACGAAACCACACGAACGACCCTTGAAATCAATAAGAATAGAGAATCACATACAGTGATGGAATGAAAGAAACAGTTGTCAAACAAGAAACACAATGTATGATCGATTAAAAAGAACTCAATCATGCCAACATGACAAAGTAAATAAGATTTTCTTGTAGATTAATCAAATTGTGCAACTACAGATTAGTGCAATAAAGTATTCACGAAAGTTTAAGTAAAATACATAGAAAATGAACTAGTTATACGACAACATTAATCAACAATAGTTCTCGCTTGGATAGCTTTTTGCTTTTCATAGCAACCTTCAATGCTATAAAGATTTGATTCTCGTGCCTTCTTAACGCACTACTAAACTAATCTTATCAAATTTGATTATAAAAATCAATGGAATCACACTAATTAATTAAAAATGAAACATAGAGCCTATTGTTTGAACCAAACCAAAACCGAACACGAAACCACACGAACGACCCTTGAAATCAATAAGAATGGAGAATCACATACAGTGATGAATGAAAGTAAACAGTTGTCAAACAAGAAACACAGTGTATGATCGATTAAAAAGAACTCAGTCAAGCTAACATGACAAAGTAAATAAGATTTTCTTATAGTTTAATCAAATTGTGCACCTACAGATTAGTGCATTAAAGTATTCACGAAAGTTTAAGTAAAATACATAGGAAAGGAACTAGTTATACGACAAAATTAATCAACAATAGTTCTCACGTGGATAGCTTTTCGCTTTTCATAACAACCTCCAATGCTATAAAGATTTGATTCTCATGGCTTCTTAACGCACTACTAAACTAATCTAATCAAATTTGATTATAATAATCAATGGAATCACACTAATTAATCAAAAATAAAACATAGAGCCTACTGTTTGAACAAAACAAAAACCAAACACGAAACCACACGAACGACCATTGAAATAAATAAGAATGGAGAATCACATACGGTGATGGAATGAAAGCAAACAGTTGTCAAACAAGAAACACAATGTATGATGATTAAAAAGAACTCAATCAAGCTAACATTACAAAGTAAATAAGATTTTCTTGTAGTTTAATCAAATTGTGCAACTATAGATTAGTGCATTAAAGTATTCACGAAAGTTTAAGTAAAATACATAGCAACCTCCAATGCTATAAAGATTTGATTCTCGTGTCTTTTAATGCATTACTGTGCTAATCTAATCAAATTTGATTATAATAATCTATGGAATCACACTAATTAATTAAAAATGAAACATAGAGCCTATTGTTTGAAAAAAACCAAAACGAACACGAAACCACACGAACGACCCTTGAAATCAATAAGAATGGAGAATCACATACAGTGATGGAATGAAAGAAACAGTTGTCAAACAAGAAACACAATGTATGATCGATTAAAAAGAACTCAATCAAGCCAACATGACAAAGTAAATAAGATTTTCTTGTAGATAATCAAATTGTGCAACTACAGATTAGTGCAATAAAGTATTCACGAAAGTTTAAGTAAAATACATAGAAAATGAACTAGTTATACGACAACATTAATCAACAATAGTTCTCGCTTGGATAGCTTTTGCTTTTCATAGCAACCTTCAATGCTATAAAGATTTGATTCTCGTGCCTTCTTAACGCACTACTAAACTAATCTTATCAAATTTGATTATAAAAATCAATGGAATCACACTAATTAATTAAAAATGAAATATAGAGCCTATTGTTTGAACCAAACCAAAACCGAACACGAAACCACACGAACGACCCTTGAAATCAATAAGAATGGAGAATCACATACAGTGATTGAATGAAAGTAAACAGTTGTCAAACAAGAAACACAGTGTATGATCGATTAAAAAGAACTCAGTCAAGCTAACATGACAAAGTAAATAAGATTTTCTTATAGTTTAATCAAATTGTGCACCTACAGATTAGTGCATTAAAGTACACGAAAGTTTAAGTAAAATACATAGGAAAGGAACTAGTTATACGACAAAATTAATCAACAATAGTTCTCACGTGGATAGCTTTTCGCTTTTCATAACAACCTCCAATGCTATAAAGATTTGATTCTCATGGCTTCTTGACGCACTACTAAACTAATCTAATAAAATTTGATTATAATAATCAATGGAATCACACTAATTAATCAAAAATAAAACATAGAGCCTACTGTTTGAACAAAACAAAAACCAAACACGAAACCACACGAACGACCATTGAAATAAATAAGAATGGAGAATCACATACGGTGATGGAATGAAAGCAAACAGTTGTCAAACAAGAAACACAATGTATGATGGATTAAAAAGAACTCAATCAAGCTAACATTACAAAGTAAATAAGATTTTCTTGTAGTTTAATCTAATTGTGCAACTATAGATTAGTGCATTAAAGTATTCACGAAAGTTTAAGTAAAATACATAGCAACCTCCAATGCTATAAAGATTTGATTCTCGTGCCTTTTTAACGCACTACTGTACTAATCTAATCAAATTTGATTATAATAATCTATGGAATCACACTAATTAATTAAAAATGAAACATAGAGCCTATTGTTTGAAAAAAACCAAAACCGAACACGAAACCACACGAACGACCCTTGAAATCAATAAGAATAGAGAATCACATACAGTGATGGAATGAAAGAAACAGTTGTCAAACAAGAAACACAATGTATGATCGATTAAAAAGAACTCAATCATGCCAACATGACAAAGTAAATAAGATTTTCTTGTAGATTAATCAAATTGTGCAACTACAGATTAGTGCAATAAAGTATTCACGAAAGTTTAAGTAAAATACATAGAAAATGAACTAGTTATACGACAACATAATCAACAATAGTTCTCGCTGGATAGCTTTTTGCTTTCATAGCAACCTTCAATGCTATAAAGATTTGATTCTCGTGCCTTCTTAACGCACTACTAAACTAATCTTATCAAATTTGATTATAAAAATCAATGGAATCACACTAATTAATTAAAAATGAAACATAGAGCCTATTGTTTGAACCAAACCAAAACCGAACACGAAACCACACGAACGACCCTTGAAATCAATAAGAATGGAGAATCACATACAGTGATTGAATGAAAGTAAACAGTTGTCAAACAAGAAACACAGTGTATGATCGATTAAAAAGAACTCAGTCAAGCTAACATGACAAAGTAAATAAGATTTTCTTATAGTTTAATCAAATTGTGCACCTACAGATTAGTGCATTAAAGTATTCACGAAAGTTTAAGTAAAATACATAGGAAAGGAACTAGTTATACGACAAAATTAATCAACAATAGTTCTCACGTGGATAGCTTTTCGCTTTTCATAACAACCTCCAATGCTATAAAGATTTGATTCTCATGGCTTCTTAACGCACTACTAAACTAATCTAATCAAATTTGATTATAATAATCAATGGAATCACACTAATTAATCAAAAATAAAACATAGAGCCTACTGTTTGAACAAAACAAAAACCAAACACGAAACCACACGAACGACCATTGAAATAAATAAGAATGGAGAATCACATACGGTGATGGAATGAAAGCAAACAGTTGTCAAACAAGAAACACAATGTATGATTGATTAAAAAGAACTCAATCAAGCTAACATTACAAAGTAAATAAGATTTTCTTGTAGTTTAATCAAATTGTGCAACTATAGATTAGTGCATTAAAGTATTCACGAAAGTTTAAGTAAAATACATAGCAACCTCCAATGCTATAAAGATTTGATTCTCGTGTCTTTTTAATGCATTACTGTGCTAATCTAATCAAATTTGATTATAATAATCTATGGAATCACACTAATTAATTAAAAATGAAACATAGAGCCTATTGTTTGAAAAAAACCAAAACCGAACACGAAACCACACGAACGACCCTTGAAATCAATAAGAATGGAGAATCACATACAGTGATGGAATGAAAGAAACAGTTGTCAAACAAGAAACACAATGTATGATCGATTAAAAAGAACTCAATCAAGCCAACATGACAAAGTAAATAAGATTTTCTTGTAGATTAATCAAATTGTGCAACTACAGATTAGTGCAATAAAGTATTCACGAAAGTTTAAGTAAAATACATAGAAAATGAACTAGTTATACGACAACATTAATCAACAATAGTTCTCGCTTGGATAGCTTTTTGCTTTTCATAGCAACCTTCAATGCTATAAAGATTTGATTCTCGTGCCTTCTTAACGCACTACTAAACTAATCTTATCAAATTTGATTATAAAAATCAATGGAATCACACTAATTAATTAAAAATGAAATATAGAGCCTATTGTTTGAACCAAACCAAAACCGAACACGAAACCACACGAACGACCCTTGAAATCAATAAGAATGGAGAATCACATACAGTGATTGAATGAAAGTAAACAGTTGTCAAACAAGAAACACAGTGTATGATCGATTAAAAAGAACTCAGTCAAGCTAACATGACAAAGTAAATAAGATTTTCTTATAGTTTAATCAAATTGTGCACCTACAGATTAGTGCATTAAAGTACACGAAAGTTTAAGTAAAATACATAGGAAAGGAACTAGTTATACGACAAAATTAATCAACAATAGTTCTCACGTGGATAGCTTTTCGCTTTTCATAACAACCTCCAATGCTATAAAGATTTGATTCTCATGGCTTCTTGACGCACTACTAAACTAATCTAATAAAATTTGATTATAATAATCAATGGAATCACACTAATTAATCAAAAAATAAAACATAGAGCCTACTGTTTGAACAAAACAAAAACCAAACACGAAACCACACGAACGACCATTGAAATAAATAAGAATGGAGAATCACATACGGTGATGGAATGAAAGCAAAAAGTTGTCAAACAAGAAACACAATGTATGATGGATTAAAAAGAACTCAATCAAGCTAACATTACAAAGTAAATAAGATTTTCTTGTAGTTTAATCTAATTGTGCAACTATAGATTAGTGCATTAAAGTATTCACGAAAATTTAAGTAAAATACATAGCAACCTCCAATGCTATAAAGATTTGATTCTCGTGCCTTTTTAACGCACTACTGTACTAATCTAATCAAATTTGATTATAATAATCTATGGAATCACACTAATTAATTAAAAATGAAACATAGAGCCTATTGTTTGAAAAAAACCAAAACCGAACACGAAATCACACGAACGACCCTTGAAATCAATAAGAATGGAGAATCACATACAGTGATGAAATGAAAGTAAACAGTTGTCAAACAAGAAACACAATGTATGATCGATTAAAAAGAACTCAATCAAGCTAACATTACAAAGTAAATAAGATTTTCTTGTAGTTTAATCAAATTGTGCAACTACAGATTAGTGCAATAAAGTATTCACGAAAGTTTAAGTAAAATACATAGAAAATGAACTAGTTATACGACAACATTAATCAACAATAGTTCTCGCTTGGATAGCTTTTTGCTTTTCATTGCAACCTTCAATGCTATAAATATTTGATTCTCGTGCCTTCTTAACGCACTACTAAACTAATCTTATCAAATTTGATTATAAAAATCAATGGAATCACACTAATTAATTAAAAACGAAACATAGAGCCTATTGTTTGAACCAAACCAAAACCGAACACGAAACCACACGAACAATCCTTGAAATCAATAAGAATGGAGAATCACATACAGTGATGGAATGAAAGTAAACAGTTGTCAAACAAGAAACACAGTGTATGATCGATTAAAAAGAACTCAGTCAAGCTAACATGACAAAGTAAATACGATTTTCTTATAGTTTAGTCAAATTGTGCACCTGCAGATTAGTGAATTAAAGTATTCACGAAAGTTTAAGTAAAATACATAGGAAAGGAACTAGTTATACGACAAAATTAATCAACAATAGTTCTCACGTGGATAGCTTTTCGCTTTTCATAACAACCTCCAATGCTATAAAGATTTGATTCTCATGCCTTCTTAACGCACTACTAAACTAATCTAATCAAATTTGATTATAATAATCAATGGAATCACACTAATTAATCAAAAATAAAACATAGAGCCTACTGTTTGAACAAAACAAAAACAAACACGAAACCACACGAACGACCCTTGAAATAAATAAGAATGTAGAATCACATACAGTGATGGAATGAAAGTAAACAGTTGTCAAACAAGAAACACAATGTATGATCGATTAAAAAGAACTCAATCAAGCTAACATGACAAAGTAAATAAGATTTTCTTGTAGTTTAATCAAATTGTGCAACTACAGTTTAGTGCAATAAAGTATTCACGAAAGTTTAAGTAAAATACATAGAAAATGAACTAGTTATATGACAACATTAATCAACAATAGTTCTCGCTTGGATAGCTTTTGGCTTTTCATAGCAACCTTCAATGCTATAAAGATTTGATTCTCGTGCCTTCTTAACGCACTACTAAACTAATCTTATCAAATTTGATTATAAAAATCAATGGAATCACACTAATTAATTAAAAATGAAACATAGAGCCTATGTTTGAACCAAACCAAAACCGAACACGAAACCACACGAACGACCCTTGAAATCAATAAGAATGGAGAATCACATACAGTGATGGAATGAAAGTAAACAGTTGTCAAACAAGAAACACAGTGTATGATCGATTAAAAAGAGCTCAGTCAAGCTAACATGACAAAGTAAATAAGATTTTCTTGTAGTTTAATCAAATTGTGCAACTATAGATTAGTGCAATAAAGTATTCACGAAAGTTTAAGTAAAATACATAGAAATGAACTAGTTATACGACAACATTAATCAACAATAGTTCTCGCTTGGATAGCTTTTTGCTTTTCATAGCAACCTTCAATGCTATAAATATTTGATTCTCGTGCCTTCTTAACGCACTACTAAACTAATCTTATCAAATTTGATTACAAAAATCAATGGAATCACACTAATTAATTAAAAATGAAACATAGAGCCTATTGTTTGAACCAAACCAAAACGAACACGAAACCACACGAACGACCCTTGAAATCAATAAGAATGGAGAATCACATACAGTGATGGAATGAAAGTAAACAGTTGTCAAACAAGAAACACAGTGTATGATCGATTAAAAAGAACTCAGTCAAGCTAACATGACAAAGTAAATAAGATTTTCTTATAGTTTAATCAAATTGTGCACCTACAGATTAGTGCATTAAAGTATTCACGAAAGTTTAAGTAAAATACATAGGAAAGAAACTAGTTATACGACAAAATTAATCAACAATAGTTCTCATGTGGATAGCTTTTCGCTCTTCATAACAACCTTTAATGCTATAAAGATTTGATTCTCATGTCTTCTTAACGCACTACTAAACTAATCTAATCAAATTTGATTATAATAATCAATGGAATCACACTAATTAATCAAAAATAAAACATAGAGCCTACTGTTTGAACAAAACAAAAACCAAACACGAAACCACACGAACGACCCTTGAAATAAATAAGAATGGAGAATCACATACGGTGATGGAATGAAAGCAAACAGTTGTCAAACAAGAAACACAATGTATGATTGATTAAAAAAACTCAATCAAGCTAACATTACAAAGTAAATAAGATTTTCTTGTAGTTTAATCAAATTGTGCAACTATAGATTAGTGCATTAAAGTATTCACGAAAGTTTAAGTAAAATACATAGCAACCTCCAATGCTATAAAGATTTGATTCTCGTGTCTTTTTAATGCATTACTGTGCTAATCTAATCAAATTTGATTATAATAATCTATGGAATCACACTAATTAATTAAAAATGAAACATAGAGCCTATTGTTTGAAAAAAACCAAAACCGAACACGAAACCACACGAACGACCCTTGAAATCAATAAGAATAGAGAATCACATACAGTGATGGAATGAAAGAAACAGTTGTCAAACAAGAAACACAATGTATGATCGATTAAAAAGAACTCAATCAAGCCAACATGACAAAGTAATAAGATTTTCTTGTAGTTTAATCAAATTGTGCAACTACAGATTAGTGCAATAAAGTATTCACGAAAGTTTAAGTAAAATACATAGAAAATGAACTAGTTATACGACAACTTTAATCAACAATAGTTCTCGCTTGGATAGCTTTTTGCTTTTCATAGCAACCTTCAATGCTATAAATATTTGATTCTCGTGCCTTCTTAACGCACTACTAAACTAATCTTATCAAATTTGATTATAAAAATCAATGGAATCACACTAATTAATTAAAAATGAAACATAGAGCCTATTGTTTGAACCAAACCAAAACCGAACACGAAACCACACGAACGACCCTTGAAATCAATAAGAATGGAGAATCACATACAGTGATTGAATGAAAGTAAACAGTTGTCAAACAAGAAACACAGTGTATGATCGATTAAAAAGAACTCAGTCAAGCTAACATGACAAAGTAAATAAGATTTTCTTATAGTTTAATCAAATTGTGCACCTACAGATTAGTGCATTAAAGTATTCACGAAAGTTTAAGTAAAATACATAGGAAAGGAACTAGTTATACGACAAAATTAATCAACAATACTTCTCACGTGGATAGCTTTTCGCTTTTCATAACAACCTCCAATGCTATAAAGATTTGATTCTCATGGCTTCTTAACGCACTACTAAACTAATCTAATCAAATTTGATTATAATAATCAATGGAATCACACTAATTAATCAAAAATAAAACATAGAGCCTACTGTTTGAACAAAACAAAAACCAAACACGAAACCACACGAACGACCATTGAAATAAATAAGAATGGAGAATCACATACGGTGATGGAATGAAAGCAAACAGTTGTCAAACAAGAAACACAATGTATGATGGATTAAAAAGAACTCAATCAAGCTAACATTACAAAGTAAATAAGATTTTCTTGTAGTTTAATCTAATTGTGCAACTATAGATTAGTGCATTAAAGTATTCACGAAAATTTAAGTAAAATACATAGCAACCTCCAATGCTATAAAGATTTGATTCTCGTGCCTTTTTAACACACTACTGTACTAATCTAATCAAATTTGATTATAATAATCTATGGAATCACACTAATTAATTAAAAATGAAACATAGAGCCTATTGTTTGAAAAAAACCAAAACCGAACACGAAATCACACGAACGACCCTTGAAATCAATAAGAATGGAAAATCACATACAGTGATGGAATGAAAGTAAACAGTTGTCAAACAAGAAACACAATGTATGATCGATTAAAAAGAACTCAATCAAGCTAACATTACAAAGTAAATAAGATTTTCTTGTAGTTTAATCAAATTGTGCAACTACAGATTAGTGCAATAAAGTATTCACGAAAGTTTAAGTAAAATACATAGAAAATGAACTAGTTATACGACAACATTAATCAACAATAGTTCTCGCTTGGATAGCTTTTTGCTTTTCATAGCAACCTTCAATGCTATAAAGATTTGATTCTCGTCCCTTCTTAACGCACTACTAAACTAATCTTATCAAATTTGATTATAAAAATCAATGGAATCACACTAATTAATTAAAAATGAAACATAGAGCCTATTGTTTGAACCAAACCAAAACCGAACACGAAACCACACGAACGACCCTTGAAATCAATAAGAATGGAGAATCACATACAGTGATGGAATGAAAGTAAACAGTTGTCAAACAAGAAACACAGTGTATGATCGATTAAAAAGAACTCTGTCAAGCTAACATGACAAAGTAAATATGATTTTCTTATAGTTTAATCAAATTGTGCACCTACAGATTAGTGCATTTAAGTATTCACGAAAGTTTAAGTAAAATACATAGGAAAGGAACTAGCTATACGACAAAATTAATCAACAATAGTTCTCACGTGGATAGCTTTTCGCTTTTCATAACAACCTCCAATGCTATAAAGATTTGATTCTCATGCCTTCTTAATGCACTACTAAACTAATCTAATCAAATTTGATTATAATAATCAATGGAATCACACTAATTAATCAAAAATAAAACATAGAGCCTACTGTTTGAACAAAACAAAAACCAAACACGAAACCACACGAACGACTCTTGAAATAAATAAGAATGGAGAATCACATACGGTGATGGAATGAAAGCAAACAGTTGTCAAACAAGAAATACAATGTATGATAGATTAAAAAGAACTCAATCAAGCTAACATTACAAAGTAAATAAGATTTTCTTGTAGTTTAATCAAATTGTGCAACTATAGATTAGTGCATTAAAGTATTCACGAAAGTTTGAGTAAAATACATAGCAACCTCCAATGCTATAAAGATTTGATTCTCGTGCCTTTTTAACGCACTACTGTACTAATCTAATCAAATTTGATTATAATAATCTATGAAATCACACTAATTAATTAAAAATGAAACATAGAGCCTATTATTTGAAAAAAACAAAACCGAACACGAAACCACACGAACGACCCTTGAAATCAATAAGAATGGAGAATCACATACAGTGATGGAATGAAAGTAAACAGTTGTCAAACAAGAAACACAGTGTATGATCGATTAAAAAGAACTCAGTCAAGCTAACATGACAAAGTAAATATGATTTTCTTATAGTTTAATCAAATTGTGCACCTACAGATTAGTGCATTTAAGTATTCACGAAAGTTTAAGTAAAATACATAGGAAAGGAACTAGCTATACGACAAAATTAATCAACAATAGTTCTCACGTGGATAGCTTTTCGCTTTTCATAACAACCTCCAATGCTATAAAGATTTGATTCTCATGCCTTCTTAATGCACTACTAAACTAATCTAATCAAATTTGATTATAATAATCAATGGAATCACACTAATTAATCAAAAATAAAACATAGAGCCTACTGTTTGAACAAAACAAAAACCAAACACGAAACCACACGAACGACTCTTGAAATAAATAAGAATGGAGAATCACATACGGTGATGGAATGAAAGCAAACAGTTGTCAAACAAGAAACACAATGTATGATAGATTAAAAAGAACTCAATCAAGCTAACATTACAAAGTAAATAAGATTTTCTTGTAGTTTAATCAAATTGTGCAACTATAGATTAGTGCATTAAAGTATTCACGAAAGTTTGAGTAAAATACATAGCAACCTCCAATGCTATAAAGATTTGATTCTCGTGCCTTTTTAACGCACTACTGTACTAATCTAATCAAATTTGATTATAATAATCTATGAAATCACACTAATTAATTAAAAATGAAACATAGAGCCTATTATTTGAAAAAAACAAAACCGAACACGAAACCAGACGAACGACCCTTGAAATCAATAATAATGGAGAATCACATACACTGATGGAATGAAAGTAAACAGTTGTCAAACAAGAAACACAATGTATGATCGATTAAAAAGAACTCAATCAAGCTAACATTACAAAGTAAATAAGATTTTCTTGTAGTTTAATCAAATTATGCAACTATAGATTAGTGCATTAAAGTATTCACGAAAGTTTAAGTAAAATACATAGCAACCTCCAATGCTATAAAGATTTGATTCTCGTGCCTTTTTAACGCACTACTGTACCAATCTAATCAAATTTTATTATAATAATCTATGGAATTACACTATTTAATTAAAAATGAAACATAGAGCCTATTGTTTGAAAAAAACCAAAACCGAACACGAAACCACATGAACGACCCTTGAAATCAATAAGAATGGAGAATCATACACAGTGATGGAATGAATGTAAACAGTTGTCAAACAAGAAACACAATGTATAATCGATTAAAAAGAACTCATTCAAGCAAACATGTCAAAGTAAATAAGATTTTCTTATAGTTTAATCAAATTGTGCAACTATAGATTAGTGCAATAAAGTATTCACAAAAGTTTAAGTAAAATACATAGAAAATGAACTAGTTATACGACAACATTTATCAACAATAGTTCTCGCGTGGATAGCTTTTTGCTTTTCATAGCAACCTCCAATGCTATAAAGATTTGATTCTCGTGCCTTCTTAACGCACTACTGAACTAATCTAATCAAATTTGATTATAATAATCAATGGAATCACACTAATTAATTAAAAATGAAACATAGAGCCTATTGTTTGAACAAAACCAAAACCGAACACGAAACCACCCGAACGACCCTTGAAATCAATAAGAATGGAAAATCACATACAGTGATGGAATGAAAGTAAACAGTTGTCAAACAAGAGACACAATGTATGATCGATTAAAAACAACTCAATCAAGCTAACATGACAAAGTAAATAAGATTTTCTTGTAGTTTAATCAAATTGTGCACCGACAGATTAGTGCATTAAAGTATTCACGAAAGTTTAAGTAAAATACGTACGAAAGGGACAAGTTATACGACAACATTAATCAACAATAGTTCTCGCGTGCATAGCTTTTTGCTTTGCATAAGAACCTCCAATGTTATAAAGATTTGATTCTCATACCTTCTTAACGCACTACTAAGCTAATCTAATCAAATTTTATTATAATAATCAATGGAATCATACTAATTAATCAAAAATTAAACATAGAACCTATTATTTGAGCAAAACCAAAACCGAACACGAAACCACACGAACGACACTTGAAATCAATAAGAATGGGGAATCACATTACAGTGATGGAATGAAAGTAAACACTTGTCAAACAAGAAACACAATGTATGATCGATGAAAAAGAACTCAATCAAGCTAACATTACAAAGTAAATAAGATTTTCTTGTAGTTTAATCAAACTGTGCAACTACAGATTAGTGCATTAAAGTATTCACGAAAGTTTAAGTAAAATACATTGCAACCTCCAATGCTATAAAGATTTGATTCCCGTACCTTCTTAACGCACTACTGAACTAATCTAATCAAATTTGATTATAATAATCAATAGAATCACACTAATTAATTAAAAATGAAACATAGATCCTATTGTATGAACAAAACCAAAACCGAACACGAAACCACACGAACGATCTTTGAAATCAATAGGAATGGAGAATCACATACAGTGATGGAATAAAAGTAAACAGTTGTCAAACAAGAAACACAATGTATGATCGATTAAAAAGAACTCAATCAAGCTAACATGACAAAGTAAATAAGATTTTCTTGTAGTTTAATCAAACTGTGCACCAACAGATTAGTGCAATAAACTATTCACGGAAGTGTAAGTAAAATACATAGGAAATGAACTAGTTATACGACAACATTAATCAACAATAGTTCTCACGTGGATATCTTTTTGCTTTTCATAGCAACCTTCAATGCTATAAAGATTTGATTCTCGTCCCTTCTTAACGCACTACTAAACTAATCATATCAAATTTGATTATAAAAATCAATGGAATCACACTAATTAATTAAAAATGAAACATAGAGCCTATTGTTTGAACCAAACCAAAACCGAACACGAAACCACACGAACGACCCTTGAAATCAATAAGAATGGAGAATCACATACAGTGATGGAATGAAAGTAAACAGTTGTCAAACAAGAAACACAGTGTATGATCGATTAAAAAGAACTCAATCAAGCTAACATGACAAAGTAAATATGATTTTCTTATAGTTTAATCAAATTGTGCACCTACAGATTAGTGCATTTAAGTATTCACGAAAGTTTAAGTAAAATACACAGGAAAGGAACTAGCTATACGACAAAATTAATCAACAATAGTTCTCACGTGGATAGCTTTTCGCTTTTCATAACAACCTCCAATGCTATAAAGATTTGATTCTCATGCCTTCTTAATGCACTACTAAACTAATCTAATCAAATTTGATTATAATAATCAATGGAATCACACTAATTAATCAAAAATAAAACATAGAGCCTACTGTTTGAACAAAACAAAAAACAAACACGAAACACACGAACGACTCTTGAAATAAATAAGAATGGAGAATCACATACGGTGATGGAATGAAAGCAAACAGTTGTCAAACAAGAAACACAATGTATGATAGATTAAAAAGAACTCAATCAAGCTAACATACAAAGTAAATAAGATTTTCTTGTAGTTTAATCAAATTGTGCAACTATAGATTAGTGCATTAAAGTATTCACGAAAGTTTGAGTAAAATACATAGCAACCTCCAATGCTATAAAGATTTGATTCTCGTGCCTTTTAACGCACTACTGTACTAATCTAATCAAATTTGATTATAATAATCTATGAAATCACACTAATTAATTAAAAATGAAACATAGAGCCTATTATTTGAAAAAAACAAAACCGAACACGAAACCAGACGAACGACCCTTGAAATCAATAATAATGGAGAATCACATACACTGATGGAATGAAAGTAAACAGTTGTCAAACAAGAAACACAATGTATGATCGATTAAAAAGAACTCAATCAAGCTAACATTACAAAGTAAATAAGATTTTCTTGTAGTTTATCAAATATGCAACTATAGATTAGTGCATTAAAGTATTCACGAAAGTTTAAGTAAAATACATAGCAACCTCCAATGCTATAAAGTTTGATTCTCGTGCCTTTTTAACGCACTACTGTACCAATCTAATCAAAATTTTATAATAATCTATGGAATACACTATTTAATTAAAAATGAAACATAGAGCCTATTGTTTGAAAAAAACCAAACCGAACACGAAACCACATGAACGACCCTTGAAATCAATAAGAATGGGAATCATACACAGTGATGGAATGAATGTAAACAGTTGTCAAACAAGAAACACAATGTATAATCGATAAAAAGAACTCATTCAAGCAAACATGTCAAAGTAAATAAGATTTTCTTATAGTTAATCAAATTGTGCAACTATAGATTAGTGCAATAAAGTATTCACAAAAGTTTAAGTAAAATACATAGAAAATGAACTAGTTATACGACAAACATTTATCAACAATAGTTCTCGCGGGATAGCTTTTTGCTTTCATAGCAACCTCCAATGCTATAAAGATTTGATTCTCGTGCCTTCTTAACGCACTACTGAACTAATCTAATCAAATTTGATTATAATAATCAATGGAATCACACTAATTAATAAAAATGAAACATAGAGCCTATTTTTGAACAAAACCAAACCGAACACGAAACACCCGAACGACCTTGAAATCAATAAGAATGGAAAATCACATACAGTGATGGAATGAAAGTAAACAGTTGTCAAACAAGAGACACAATGTATGATCGATTAAAAACAACTCAATCAAGCTAACATGACAAAGTAAATAAGATTTTCTTGTAGTTTAATCAAATTGTGCACCGACAGATTAGTGCATTAAAGTATTCACGAAAGTTTAAGTAAAATACATAGGAAAGGGACAAGTTATACGACAACATTAATCAACAATAGTTCTCGCGTGCATAGCTTTTTGCTTTGCATAAGAACCTCCAATGTTATAAAGATTTGATTCTCATACCTTCTTAACGCACTACTAAGCTAATCTAATCAAATTTGATTATAATAATCAATGGAATCATACTAATTAATCAAAAATTAAACATAGAACCTATTATTTGAGCAAAACCAAAACCGAACACGAAACCACACGAACGACACTTGAAATCAATAAGAATGGGGAATCACATTACAGTGATGGAATGAAAGTAAACACTTGTCAAACAAGAAACACAATGTATGATCGATGAAAAAGAACTCAATCAAGCTAACATTACAAAGTAAATAAGATTTTCTTGTAGTTTAATCAAACTGTGCAACTACAGATTAGTGCATTAAAGTATTCACGAAAGTTTAAGTAAAATACATTGCAACCTCCAATGCTATAAAGATTTGATTCCCGTGCCTTCTTAACGCACTACTGAACTAATCTAATCAAATTTGATTATAATAATCAATAGAATCACACTAATTAATTAAAAATGAAACATAGATCCTATTGTATGAACAAAACCAAAACCGAACACGAAACCACACGAACGATCTTTGAAATCAATAAGAATGGAGAATCACATACAGTGATGGAATAAAAGTAAACAGTTGTCAAACAAGAAACACAATGTATGATCGATTAAAAAGAACTCAATCAAGCTAACATGACAAAGTAAATAAGATTTTCTTGTAGTTTAATCAAACTGTGCACCAACAGATTAGTGCAATAAACTATTCACGGAAGTGTAAGTAAAATACATAGGAAATGAACTAGTTATACGACAACATTAATCAACAATAGTTCTCACGTGGATATCTTTTTGCTTTTCATAGCAACCTCCAATGCTAAAAAGATTTAATTCTCGTGCCTTCTTAACGCACTACTGAACTAATCTAATCAAATTTGATTATAATAGTCAATGGAATCACACTAATTAATTAAAAATGAAGCATAGAGCCTATTGTTTGAACGAAACCAAAACCGAAACAAAACCACACGAACGATCCTTGAAATCAATAAGAATGGAGAATCACATATAGTGATGGAATGAAAGTAAACAGTTGTCAAACAAGAAACACAATGTATGATCGATTAAAAAGAACTCAATCAAGCTAACATGACAAAGTAAATAAGATTTTTTTGTAGTTTAATCAAACTGTGCACCAACAGATTAGTGCAATAAACTATTCACGGAAGTTTAAGTAAAATACATAGGAAATGAACTAGTTATACGACAACATTAATCAACAGTAGTTCTCGCGTGGATATCTTTTTGCTTTTCATAGCAACCTCCAATGCTAAAAAGATTTGATTCTCGTGCCTTCTTAACGCACTACTAAACTAATCTAATCAAATTTGATTATAATAATCAATGGAATCACACTAAGTAATTAAAAATGAAATATAGAGCCTGTTGTTTGAACAAAACCAAAACCGAACAAAAAACCACACGAACGACCCTTGAAATCAATAAGAATGGAGAATAACATTAAAGTGATGGAATGAAAGTAAACAGTCGTCAAACAAGAAACACAATGTATGATCGATTAAAAAGAACTCAATCAAGCTAACATGACAAAGTAAATAAGATTTTCTTGTAGTTTAATCAAATTGTGCAACTATAGATTAGTGCATTAAAGTATTCACGAAAGTTTGAGTAAAATACATAGCAACCTCCAATGCTATAAAGATTTGATTCTCGTGCCTTTTTAACGCACTACTGTACTAATCTAATCAAATTTGATTATAATAATCTATGAAATCACACTAATTAATCAAAAATAAAACATAGAGCCTACTGTTTGAACAAAACAAAAACCAAACACGAAACCACACGAACGACTCTTGAAATAAATAAGAATGGAGAATCACATACGGTGATGGAATGAAAGCAAACAGTTGTCAAACAAGAAACACAATGTATGATAGATTAAAAAGAACTCAATCAAGCTAACATACAAGTAATAAGATTTTCTTGTAGTTTAATCAAATTGTGCAACTATAGATTAGTGCATTAAAGTATTCACGAAAGTTTGAGTAAAATACATAGCAACCTCCATGCTATAAGATTTGATTCTCGTGCCTTTTTAACGCACTACTGTACTAATCTAATCAAATTTGATTATAATAATCTATGAAATCACATAATTAATTAAAAATGAAACATAGAGCCTATTATGAAAAAAAAACAAAACCGAACACGAAACCAGACGAACGACCTTGAAATCAATAATAATGGAGAATCACATACACTGATGGAATGAAAGTAACAGTTGTCAAACAAGAAACACAATGTATGATCGATATAAAAGAACTCAATCAAGCTAACATTACAAAGTAAATAAGATTTTCTTGTAGTTTAATCAAATATGCAACTATAGATTAGTGCATTAAAGTATTCACGAAAGTTTAAGTAAAATACATAGCAACCTCCAATGCTATAAAGATTTGATTCTCGTGCCTTTTTACGCACTACTGTACCAATCTAATCAATTTATTATAATAATCTATGGAATTAACTATTTAATTAAAAATGAACATAGAGCTATTGTTTGAAAAAAACCAAAAACGAACACGAAACCATGAACGACCCTTGAAATCAATAAGAATGGAGAATCATACACAGTGATGGAATGAATGTAAACAGTTGTCAAACAAGAAACACAATGTATATCGATTAAAAAGAACTCATCAAGCAAACATGTCAAAGTAAATAAGATTTTCTTATAGTTTAATCAAATTGTGCAACTATAGATTAGTGCAATAAAGTATTCACAAAGTTTAAGTAAAATACATAGAAAATGAACTAGTTATACGACAACATTTATCACAATAGTTCTCGCGTGGATAGCTTTTTGCTTTTCATAGCAACCTCCAATGCTATAAAGATTTGATTCTCGTGCCTTCTTAACGCACTACTGAACTAATCTAATCAAATTTGATTATAATAATCAATGGAATCACACTAATTAATTAAAAATGAAACATAGAGCCTATTGTTTGAACAAAACCAAAACCGAACACGAAACCACCCGAACGACCCTTGAAATCAATAAGAATGGAAAATCACATACAGTGATGGAATGAAAGTAAACAGTTGTCAAACAAGAGACACAATGTATGATCGATTAAAAACAACTCAATCAAGCTAACATGACAAAGTAAATAAGATTTTCTTGTAATCAAATTGTGCACCGACAGATTAGTGCATTAAAGTATTCACGAAAGTTTAAGTAAAATACATAGGAAAGGAACAAGTTATACGACAACATTAATCACACAATAGTTCTCGCGGCATAGCTTTTGCTTTGCATAGAAACCTCCAATGTTATAAAGATTTGATTCTCATACCTTCTTAACGCACTACTAAGCTAATCTAATCAAATTTGATTATAATAATCAATGGAATCATACTAATTAATCAAAAATTAAAACATAGAACTATTATTTGAGCAAAACCAAAACCGAACACGAAACCACACGAACGACACTTGAAATCAATAAGAATGGGGAATCACATTACAGTGATGGAATGAAAGTAAACACTTGTCAAACAAGAAACACAATGTATGATCGATGAAAAAGAACTCAATCAAGCTACATTACAAAGTAAATAAGATTTCTTGTATTTTAATCAAACTGTGCAACTACAGATTAGTGCATTAAAGTATTCACGAAAGTTTAAGTAAAATACATTGCAACCTCCAATGCTATAAAGATTGATTCCAGTGCCTTCTTAACGCACTACTGAACTAATCTAATCAAATTTGATTATAATAATCAATAGAATCACACTATTAATAAAAATGAAACATAGATCCTATTGTATGAACAAAACCAAAACCGAACACGAACACACGAACGATCTTTGAAATCATAAAAATGGAGAATCACATACAGTGATGGAATAAAAGTAAACAGTTGTCAAACAAGAAACACAATGTATGATCGATTAAAAATAACTCAATCAAGCTAACATGACAAAGTAAATAAGATTTTCTTGTAGTTTAATCAAACTGTGCACCAACAGATTAGTGCAATAAAATATTCATGGAAGTGTAAGTAAAATACATAGGAAATGAACTAGTTATACGACAACATTAATCAACAATAGTTCTCACGTGGATATCTTTTTGCTTTCATAGCAACCTCCAATGCTAAAAGATTTAATTCTCGTGCCTTCTTACGCACTAAGAACTAATCTAATCAAATTTGATTATAATAGTCAATGGAATCACACTAATTAATTAAAAATGAAACATAGAGCCTATTGTTGAACGAAACCAAACCAAAAACGAAACAAAACCACCGAACGATCCTTGAAATCAATAGAATGGAGAATCACATATAGTGATGGAATGAAAGTAAACAGTTGTCAAACAAGAAAAACACAATGTATGATCGATTAAAAAGAACTCAATCAAGCTAACATGACAAAGTAAATAAGATTTTTTTGTAGTTTAATCAAACTGTGCACCAACAGATTAGTGCAATAAACTATTCACGGAAGTTTAAGTAAAATACATAGGAAATGAACTAGTTATACGACAACATTAATCAACAGTAGTTCTCGCGTGGATATCTTTTTGCTTTTCATAGCAACCTCCAATGCTAAAAAGATTTGATTCTCCTGCCTTCTTAACGCACTACTAAACTAATCTAATCAAATTTGATTATAATAATCAATGGATTCACACTAATTAATTAAAATTGAAACATAGAGCCTATTGTTTAAACAAAACCAAAACAGAACACGAAACCACACGAACGACCGTTGAAATCAATAAGATTGGAGAATCACATACAGTGATGGAATGAAAGTAAATAGATGTCAAACAAGAAACACAATGTATGATCTATTAAAAAGAACTCAATTAAGCTAACATGACAAAGTAAATAAGATTTTCTTGTAGTTTAATCAATTTGTGCATCAACAGATTAGTGCAACAAACTATTCACGAAAGTTTAAGTAAAATACATAGGAAATGAACTAGTTATACGACAACATTAATCAACAATAGTTCTCGCGTGGATAGCTTTTTGCTTTTCATAGCAACCTCCAATGCTAAAAAGATTTGATTCTCGTGCCTTCTTAACGCACTACTGAACTAATCTAATCAAATTTGATTATAAAAATCAATGGAATCACACTAATTAATCAAAAATGAAACATAGAGCCTATTGTTTGAACAAAACAAAAACCGAACAAGAAACCACACGACCGACCTTTGAAATCAATAAGAATGGAGAATCACATTACAGTGATGTAACAAAAGTAAACAGTTGTCAAACAAAAAACACAATGTATGATCGATTAAAAACAACTCAATCAAGCTCACATGACAAAGTAAATAAGATTTTTTTGTAGTTTAATCAAATTGTGCAATACAGATTAGTGCATCAAATTTTCACGAAAGCTTAAGTAAAATGCACGGGAAAGGAACTAGTTACACGACAACATTAATCAACAATAATTCTCGCGTGAATAGCTTTTTGCTTTTCATAGCAACGTCCAATGCTATAAAGATTTGATTCTCGCGCATTCTTAACGCACTACTAAACTAATCTAATCAAATTTGATTATAATAATCAATGGAATCACACTAATTAATTATAAATGAAACGTAGAGCCTATTGTTTGAACAAAACCAAAACCGAGCACGAAACCACACGAACGACCCTTGAAATCAATAAGAATGGAGAATCACATATAGTGATGGAATGAAAGTAAACAGTTGTCAAACAAGAAACACAATGTATGATCGATTAAAAAGAACTCAATCAAGCTAACATGACAAAGTAAATAAGATTTTCTTGTAGTTTAATCAAATTGTGCACCAACAGATTAGTGCAACAAACTATTCACGGAAGTTTAAGTAAAATACATAGGAAATTAACTAGTTATACGACAACATTAATCAACAATAGTTCTCGCGTGGATAGCTTTTTGCTTTTCATAGCAACCTCCAATGCTAAAAAGATTTGATTCTCGTGCCTTCTTAACGCACTACTGAACTAATCTAATCAAATTTGACTATAAAAATCAATGGAATCACACTAATTAATCAAAAATAAAACATAGAGCCTATTGTTTGAACAAAACCAAAACCGAACACGAAACCACACGAATGATTCTTGAAATCAATAAGAATGGAGAATCACATTACAGTGATGTAATAAAAGTAAACAGTTGTCAAACAAAAAACACAATGTATGATCGATTAAAAACAACTCAATCAAGCTAACATGACAAAGTAAATAAGATTTTTTTGTAGTTTAATCAAATTGTGCAATACAGATTAGTGCATCAAATTTTCACGAAAGCTTAAGTAAAATACGCGGGAAAGGAACTAGTTACACGACAACATTAATCAACAATAGTTCTCGTGTGGATAGCTTTTCGCTTTTCATAACATCCTACAATGCTATAAAGATTTGATTCTCATGCCTTCTTTACGCACTACTGAACTAATCTAATCAAATTTGATTATAATAATCAATGGAATCACACTAATTAATCAAAA
>CM046463.1:463454-587169 GCA_025506415.1 Flaveria robusta
TTGAATGATTACAAATGTGAAATCCGCTACCACCCCCGCAAGGCAAATGTAGTGGCAATACCTTGAGTAGAAAGGAAAGGAAAAACCCCTTCGCGTCCGTGCCTTAAGGATGAGTGTGTATACCAGCTATTGCTAATTAAAAGAAGCTCAAGATGAAGCACTGAAGGAGGATAAACTAGCTGAGGAGATGTTAACAATGGAAAAGCGTTTAGAGTTGAGCAACGATGGTTTATATAATGTGAAGAAAGAACGTGGGTACCAAGTATGGAGGGATTAGAAGATAATTCTAGATGAAGCTCACAAATCTAGATACTTGATTCACCCAGGAATGACAAAATGTATCAAGACTTAAATGCACTTTTCTGGTGGCCTTGAATCAAGAAATCAATCGCCACCTATGTTGAAATGTCTGACGTGTGCAATGGTAAAAGCTAAAATCAAAAACCGTCAGAACTTTGCAACAGCCAAAAATTCCAGAGTGGAAATGTGATAACATGACAATGCATTTCATTACGAAGTTACCAAGAACTTTCAAAGGACATGATGCTATTTGCTAATAGTGGATAGGCTTACTAAATCAGCCCATTTCTTGCCAATTCGATAGGACTACGACTTGTCAAAGTTAGCCCAACTTTACATCGACAAATAGTGACCAGGCATGGAGTGCCACTATCGATTATCTAAGACCATGATAGTCGCTTCACTTCTCGTTTTTGGAGATCACTCAACAGGCTTTGGGGCCCTTCTGCATTTAAGCACTGCATACCACCCTCAAATCGACGGACAAAGTGAAAAAACCATTCAAACTTTGGAAGATATGTTAGAGCATGATTGACTTCGGTGGGAACTGGGATAACCATCTTCCTCTAGTAAGTTCTCCTACAATAATAGTTACCATGCAAGTCTAAAAGCAGCCCCGTATGAAGCCGTATATGGTAGGAAATGTCGATCGCCATTAAGTTGGAATGAGGTTGGTGACAGCCAAGTGATGGGACCCGACATCATGGTGGAGACCACAGACAAAATATTTAAAATCAAAGAGCGTCTAAGAGCAGCCAGAGATCATCAGAAGAAATACGCTGACAGAAGGCGAACCCTTAGAATTCCAGGTAGGTGATAGAGTGATGCTAAAAGTCGCACCATGGAAGGGAGCCGTAAGATTTGGTAAGAAGGCAAGCTAAGCCAAGGTACATTGGACCATTTGAAATACTTGCAAGAATTGGCCTAGTGGCATATCAATTAAACTACCTCAAGAGTTAAGCTACATAGATGACACATTCCATGTGTCTAACTTGAAGAAGTGTTTGGTAAACAAAGCCCTGGAGTTGCCTTTGAAGGAAGCTAGCATTAATAACAAGTTGAATTTTGTGGAAGAACCTGTTGAGATCACTGACCGATTGGTCAAACTCAGACGAAGTCGTATACCCAAGGTTAAAGTAAGATGGAATTCCAGGCGAGGACCTGAATTCACTTGGGAATGAGAAGATGAGGTGAGAAATGATTATCCGCACCTCTTCAAACCCCCCGTTCTGAATCTAATCGAAGCTAAAATTTCATGACAAAATTTCGTAAAAGGTAGGAGAATGTAACAACCAACTCCTAGGTCCAACCCTATCCCTAAATTTATTTAACATTATTTCATTCATGGTATTATTGTTATATCATTTTTTTTACATGATTATTTGATTTCATGCTTGATTGCCTTAGATGACCTTTATTCCTTGCCTTAGTCTAGAAATTTTTAGGTGATCCTTGAAAAATATTAATTAGGTGATAAATTTAATTTCAAGGTAAAATAAATCATTGGTGATAATAATATATCAAATTCCAACCTTGAATTTATATATGAATTGTTACACTAAAAACTTAAAACAATAAACTACTACCAAATAACACTACCTAAAAAATTATACTACACATAATCTACTTTAATTAATAAAACCACAAAATTCAAATAAACACACCCCCCACCACCAATTCGGCCGCCCCTTTAACCACCAACCACCTCCACCCCCTTGAACCTCTCAAACACTTCATTTCATCCCCTCTTCCCCATACATGCAACTTCTCTCTTCTCTCCCTCACTCTCTTGAAAATTTCAGCCATCCCAATCAGATTTCTCTGCATTTCTTCATCTTCTTAGCAAGATTTTCGAAGAACACACACCAAGCATCGACCAAGTGCAAAGCAAGCTAGAAAGTGAGCTTTGGTGGGTTTTCAAGCAAGGTCCTAGCAAGAACAGGAAGTTTCAAGTTATGCTCAAGATTCAACAGCTCTCAACTCTCAAAATCAATCCAAAATCGTGGAACACCAAAGTGTAAGCATCATTATACCCGAATGACTATATCTTCTTGTTTTTCTCTCTTTCACTTTTCTCTCAAAAATCTTACCTTTCTTGTTCAAACAGAAACTTGCTGCTACCTTACTATTTTTGAGGACTCTCAACTTCACAAGAAGGTATATGCTAAGAACAATCATGAATCAAGGGTTGATGCAACCCGATTTCACCTTGAAAACCCTCTTTTTCATGGGTTTAGCACCAAAAACCCATCTATTTTGAAAAGCCTCTCAAACTATGCTAAACTTCTGCTCTAAAACAGTTTATGAACTCTTTATTAAGCTGGTTAAAAAGTTACATAATGGTTTGGTGATGATTATGCTCGAAACATATCGATTACACATGTGTAAAAGGTGATTAACACCCTCTAAAGCATCAATGGTGACTGTATGTATAAATCCATGAGTTGAAGTTTTTTCCATTGGTTTGATGAATAAACATTAAATTTGTGACTTGGATTAAACATTATGAAAAGTGTGGTAAAATGGTTTAAATGAGGTAAAACTAGGAACCGAAAACTGGTAAAATTGGAAGATATAGGTGAAACTTAACAAATATCAAATTTATAAGTTCTAGGCCGTAAAATATATGTTTTAGTGTTAAAAACTGAATTTGGTGATTTATTGAGTTAAATTGTAATTTTATGATTTATTTAGTAAAATAAGCCTAAATCGGGAGATTTTGGAGAAAAATTCTAAAATTATTGTGTCACTCAAAAACATATAATTCATGTAATTTTAGTAACTTGGAGACCCCAAGGTTGTAATTTGGTAAAAGTTTAAAGAAAAATCAACTAAGA
Source organism: Flaveria robusta (assembly GCA_025506415.1). Classification (NCBI taxonomy): domain Eukaryota; kingdom Viridiplantae; phylum Streptophyta; class Magnoliopsida; order Asterales; family Asteraceae; genus Flaveria; species Flaveria robusta. Next base: position 466,592 of record CM046463.1, read on the forward strand.
ATGTTCGGTTTCGGGTAAAAACGAGTTTACAAACGATTACTTACAAACCAAAGCTTTTGGCTATAATGACTCAAAAACCCCATTTATAACACACTACAAAGTTTATTAGAAGTCTTTTAAAAAATTAATACATAAGTGTTATGGGTTATAATTTAAAAATTTAAAACTAGACGTTAAATTGTTGGTTTAACCGTAACCGGTAACTATTTATATGTATTAAATTCTCCAATTGAATACTGAAAAATTGAGTTAAAATAGGTCATTTTAACATTTAAAACTTCTGGAAATTATTAAGGGCCATAATGGGTCATGAAATGATAGAAATCAAACTTTAGGGTAAAACTGTAAATTATAAACTTGAGGACTAAAGTGTAATTTTTTTGCATTTCACCATAAATTGATCAATATTTGACTAAAATTACTTGTTAAACTTATCATCACCTTATCAAACTGATTTAAATCTTAAGAACTTGTCATTTACATAAAGAAAGTCAACTTACCTAAAAGGAAACTTTTTAACACAATTGTTAAAGAACCAAAGTTAGTTAAACTTTTAACCATAAATTAACCTAGTACTCTTATAATAACCATAGATCATTTAGCTTATTACTTGAATCACTATGATAGGGTGCTAGGAATTGAATCTTTTTTTGCTCAAGGAATCGTGACTTAACCCTGAGGTGAGTTCTAGTGTTCCCTTTTTACTACTGTTTTGGGATGAAACATGCTATGCTTACTTTGAAATTATGTATGTGCTATGATACTTGTTGTGTTGTGGTTATATTGAACTTGCACTTAATTGTATCACAATCATTAATTCTTGTGTGAACCGCTTGTTCTAGATGGGTAGATCTACTGGGGAATCCCCCACACAGTGCCTTCCATCATGACCCAATGACTTAATGGAAGGGTACCACACTGAGATCCTGCGGGGTCATTTGTGTCATGTGACAGGTATTATAAGATACTAAGGTGGACCATCCAGCAGATATGGTTCACTGTCTAAGGCTCAGTTATCCCTATGGGTTAACCGGTATTAACATAATTTAGAAGAGGCTAGCCCGGACTGAGTGTAGTTGATTGTGACCCCACAACTGTGATACTTATATTTTAAAATTAACTTATGGATTCTAGGAGTCCTATTGTTTTAAACTTTAAGCACTTGAATCAACCCACTTTTTAGTTGACACAAAATCTTTTGAGCATGTTTCAGGTAATCTTTGATGAAGCTTGGAATAGTTGGAGAAAACTCCTTGGATGACCTAGTTTCATGACCACCACATGGCATTAAATAGTTTGAATCTACCATTGACAATTTGTTTGGATGTTTGTTGAACTTATGAATTTACTTTAATTTGGATTAATTCTGTTATGACCCATCTTTGACCATTGTAATTGGGTTGTTAGAGATTTTAATGTTGCCAGTGTATTTTTTCCTCTCCTTGTGTACTCTTATGATGTTAGTATCCGCTGCCATATATGTTGCCAGTCTATGACGTTCCACCCTACTTGGCCATGGTGACATTTTGTTGACAACTGTTCTGTTTTTGTGATTGTTTTTTTTTTGTTTCTACTTTTTTAATTGTTTGTGCCGATGGGTGTTGTGTTTGTTTTTTTGTATTATTTGTTGTTTTTTAAACAATTTGTTTGTTTTTTTTACTTTCATTCCATTAGTTTAATGTTATTCCCGATCTTATTGATTTCAAGGTTCGTTCGTGTGGTTTCGTGTTTGATTTGGATTTTGTTCAAACAATAGGCTCTATGTTTCATTTTTTATTAATTAGTGTGATTCTATTGATTATTATAATCAATATGATTAGATTAGTTTAGTAGTGCGTTAGAAGGCATAGAATCAAATCTTTATAGCATTGGAGATGTATGAAAGCTAAAAGCTATCCACGCGAGAACTATTGTTTATTAATGTTTTCGTATAACTAGTTCCTTTCCCATGTATTTTACTTAACTTTCGCGAATATTTTAATGCACTAATCTGTAGTTGCATAATTTGATTGAACAATAAGAAAATCTTATTTACTCTGTCATGTTAGCTTGATTGAGTTTTTTAAATCGATCATACATTGTGTTTTTGTTTGACAACTATTTACTTTCATTCCATCACTGTAATGTGATCCTCCTTACTTATTGATTTCAAGTGTCGTTCGTGTGGTTTCGTGTTCGGTTTGGTTTTGTTTAAACAATAGGCTTTATGTTTCATTTTTGATTAATTAGTGTGATTCCATTGATTATTATAATCAAATTTGATTAGATTAGTTCAGTAACGCGTTAAGAAGGCATGAGAATCAAATCTTTATAGCATTGTTGGCTGATATGTAAAGCAAAAAGCTCCACGGCGAGAACTATTGTTAATTGATGTTTTTTGAATAACTAGTTTCTTTCCTATGTATTTACTTCAACTTTCATGAATACTCTAATCCACTAATCTCTAATTGCACAATTTGATTAAACTACAAGAAAATATATTTATTTTTGTCATATTAGCTTGATTGAGTACTTTTTAATCGATCATACATTGTGTTTCTTGTTTGACAACTGTTTACTTTCTTTCCATCACTTTAATATTATTCTCGATTCTTATTGATTTCAAGGGTCATTCGGGTGGTTTCGTGTTTGTTTTGATTTTGCTCATAGAATAGGCTCTATGTTTCATTTTTGATTATTAGTGTGATTTCATTGATTATTATAATCAAATATGATTAGATTAGTTCAGTATGCGTTAAGAAGGCATGAGAATAAAATCTTTATAGCATTGTAGGTCGTTATGAAAAGCGAAAAGCTATCCACGCGAGAACTTTGTTGATTGATGTTTTCGTATAACTAGTTTCTTTCCCATTATTTTACTTAAACTTTCGTGAATACTTAATACACTACTCACTACTCATTTGATTAAACTATAAGAAAATCTTATTTACTTTGTCATGTTAGCTTGATTGAGTTCTTTTTAATCGATCATACATTTGTTTTTTTTTTTGACAACTGTTTACTTTCATTCCATCACTGTAATGTCATTCTCCATTCTTATTGATTTTAAGGGTCGTTCTTGTGGTTTCGTGTTCGCTTTTGATTTTGTTCAACAATAGGCTCTATGTTTCAATTTTGATTAATTAGTGTGATTCCATTTATTATTATAATCAAATTTGATTAGATTAGTTCAGTATGGTTTAAGAAGGCAAGAGAATCAAATCTTTATAGCATTGGAGGATGTTATGAAAAGCGAAAAGCTATCCATGCGAAAACTATTGTTATTAATGTTGTCGTATAACTAGTTCCTTTCCCATGTATTTTACTTAAACTTACGTGAATACTTTAATGCACTAATCTAGTTGCACAATTTGATTAAACACCAAAAATCTTATTTACTTTTTCATGTTAGCTTGATTGAGTTCTTTTTAATCGATCATACATTGTGTTTCTTGTTTGACAACTGTTCTTTCATTCCATCACTGTAATGTGATTCTCCATTCTTATTGATTCAAGGGTCGTTCGTGTGGTTTCGTGTTCGGTTTAGGTTTTGTTCAAACAATAGGCTCTATGTTTATTTTTGATTAATTAGTGTGATTCCATTAATTATATAATCAAATTTGATTAGATTAGTTCAGTAGTGTGTTAAGAAGGCATGAGAATCAAATCTTTATAGCATTGGAGGCTGATATGAAAGCGAAAGCTATCCACGCGAGAAGTTGTTAAATGATGTTTTTCATAAACTAGTTCTTTCCCATGTATTCATTAAACTTTCGTGAATACTCTAATCGACTAATCTATAGTTGCACAATTTGATTAAACTACAAGAAAATCTTATTTATTTTGTCATATTAGCTTGATTGAGTTCTTTTTAATAGATCATACATTGTGTTTCTTGTTTTGAAAACTATTACTTTCATTCCATCACATTAATGTTATTCTCGATTCTTATTGATTTCAAGGGTCGTTCGTGTGCTTTCGTATTTGGTTTATGGTTTTTTCAAACAATAGGCTCTATGTTTCCTTTTTGATTAATTAGTGTGATTCCATTGATATTATATAATAAATATGATTAATTATTTCAGTAGTGCGTTAAGAAGGCATGAAATCAATCTTTATCGCATTGAAGGATGTTATGAAAAGCGAAAAGCTATCCCCGCGAGAACTATTGTTCATTATGTTTTCGTATAACTAGTTTCTTCCTCATGTATTTTTACTTAAACTTTCATGAATATTTTAATGCACTAATCTATACATGCACAGTTGATTAAATTACAGAAAATCTATTACTTGGTCATGTTAGCTTGATTGAGTTTCTTTTTAATCGATTGTACATTGTGTTTCTTGTTTGACAACTGTTAATTTCATTCTGTCACAGTAATGTGATTCTCCATTCTTATTGATTTCAAGGGCCGTTCGTGTGGTTTCGTGTTCGGTTTTGGTTTTGTTCAAACAATAGGCTCCATCTTTCATTTTTGATTAGTTAGTGTGATTCCATTGATTATTGTAATCAAATTTGATTAGATTAGTTTCAGTAGTGCGTTAAGAAGGCATGAGAATCAAATCTTTATAGCATTGTAGGTTGTTATGAAAAGCCAAAAGCTATCCATGTAGAACTGTTGTTGATTGATGTTTTCGTATAAGTTGTTTCTTTCCCCTTTATTTACTTAAACTTTCGTGAATACTTTAATACACTAATCCGTAGCTACTCAATTTGATTAAACTACAAGAGAAAATCTTGTTTACTTTTGTCATGTTAGCTTGATTGAGTTCTTTTTAATCGATCATACATTGTGTTTCTTGTTTGACACTGTTTACATTAATTCCACCACAGTAATGTGATTCCCCATTCTTATTGATTTCAAGGGTCTTTCGTGTGGTTTCGTGTTCGGTTTTGGTTTTGTTCAAACAATAGGCTCTATGTTTCATTTTTGATTAATTAGTATGATTCTATTGATTATTATAATCAAATTTGATTAGATTAGTTCAGTAGCGTTTAAAAAGGCATGAGAATCAAATCTTTACAGCATTGGAGGTGTTATGAAAGCGAAAAGCTATCCACGCGAGAACTATTGTTGACTAATGTTGTCGTATAACTAGTTCCTTTCCTATGTATTTTACTTAAACTTTCGTGAATACTTTAATGCACTAATCTGTATTGCACAATTTGATTAAACTACAAGAAATCTTATTTACTTCGTCATGTGAGCTGAGTGAGTTCTTTTCAATCGATCACACATTGTGTTTTTTGTTTGACAATGTTTACATTCATTCCATCACTGTAATGTGATTCTCCATTCTTATTGATTTCAAGGTCAATCGTGTTGTTTCGTGTTCGATTTTGGTTTTGTTCAAACATAGGCTCTATGTTTCATTTTTGATTAATTAGTGTGATTCCATTGATTATTATAATCAAATTTGATTAGATTATTTCAGTAGTTCGATAAGAAGGCATGAAATCAAATCTTTATAGCATTGGAGGTTGTTAAGAAAAGCGAAAAACTATCCACGCGAGAACTATTGTGATTAATGTTGTCGTATAACTAGTTCCTTTCCTATGTATTTTACTTAAACTTTCGTGAATACTTAATGCACTAATCTGTAGTTGCACAATTTGATTAAACTACAAGAAAATCTTATTTACTTTGTCATGTTAGCTTGATTGAGTTCTTTTCAATCGATCATACATTGTGTTTCTTGTTTGACAACTGTTACATTCATTCCATCACTGTAATGTGATTCTCCATTCTTATTGATTTCAGGGTCCTTCGTGTGGTTTCGTGATCGATTTGGTTTTGTTCAAACAATAGGCTCTTTGTTTCATTTTTGATTAATTAGTGTGATTCCATTGATAATTATAATCAAATTTGATTATTTAGTTCAGTAGCGCGCTAAAAAGGCATGAAAATCAAATCTTTATAGCATTGGAGGTTGTTATTAATAGCGAAAAGCTATCCACGCGAGAACTATTGTTGATTAATGTTGTCGTATAACTAGTTCTTTCCTATGTATTTACTTAAACTTTCGTGAATACTTTAATGCCCTAATCTATAGTTGCACAATTTGATAAACTACAAGAAAATCTTATTTACTTTGTCATGTTAGTTTGATTGAGTTATTTTTAATTTATCATACATTGTGTTTCTTGTTTGACAACTGTTTACTTTAATTCCATAACTGTAATGTGATTCTCCATTCTTATTGATTTCAAGGGTCGTTCGTGTGGTTTCGTGTTCGGTTTTGGTTTTTTTCAAACAATAGGCTCTATGTTTTTTTTTGATTAATTAGTGTGATTCCATTGATTATTATAATCAAATTTGATTAGATTAGTTTAGTAGTGCGTTAAAAAGGCGTGAGAATCAAATCTTTATAGCATTGTAGTTTTATGAAAAGCGAAAACTATCCACGCGAGAACTATTGTTGATTAATGTTGTCGTATAACTAGTTTCTTTCAATTGTATTTTACTTAAACTTTCGTGAATACTTTAATGTACTAATCTGTAGTCGCACAATTTGATTAAACTACAAGAAAATCTTATTTACTCTGTCATGTTAGCTTCATTGAGTTCCTTTTAATCGATCATACATTGTGTTTTCTTGTTTGACAACTGTTACTTTCCATTCCATCACTGTAATGTGATTCTCCATGCTTATTGATTTCAAGGTCGTTCGTGTGGTTTCGTGTTCGTTTTTTAGTTTTGTTCAACAATAGGCTCGATGTTTCATTTTTGATTAATTATTGCGATTACATTGATTATTATCAAATTTGATTAGATTGGTTCAGTAGTACGATAAGAAGGCATGAGAATCAAATCTTTATAGCACTGTAGTTGTTATGAAAAGCGAAAAGCTATCCACGCGAGAACTGTTGTTGATTGATGTTTCGTATAACTAGTTTCTTTTCCATTTTTTTACTGAAACTTTTGTGAATACTTTAATATACTAATCTGTAGTTGCACAATTGATTAAACTATAAGGAATTTTATTTACTTTGTCATGTTAGCTTGATTGAGTTCTTTTAATCGATCATAAATGGTGTTTCTTGTTTGACAACTGTTTACTTTAATTCCATAACTGTAATGTGATTCTCCATTCTTATTGATTTCAAGGGTCGTTCGTGTGGTTCGTGTTCGGTTTTGGTTTGTTCAAACAATAGGCTATATGTTTCATTTTTGATTAATTAGTGTGATTCCATTGATTATTATAATCAAATTTGATTAGATTAGTTTAGTAGTGCGTTAAAAAGGCATGAGAATCAAATCTTTATAGCATTGGAGGTTGTTATGAAAAGTGAAAAGCTATCCACGCGAGAACTATTGTTGATTAATTTGGCGTATAACTAGTTCCTTTCCCATTTATTTACTTAAACTTTCGTGAATACTTTAATACACTAATCTGTAGCTACACAATTTGATTAAACTTCAAGAAAATCTTATTAACTTTGTCATGTTAGCTTCATTGAGTTCCTTTGAATCGATCATACATTGTGTTTCTTGTTTGACAATTGTTTACTTCCATTCCATCACTGTAATGTGATTCTCCATTCCTATTGATTTCAAGGGTCGTTCGTGTAGTTTCGTGTTCGGTTTTGGTTTTGTTCAAACAATAGGCTCTATGTTTTATTTTTGATTAATTAGTGTGATTCCATTGATTATTATAATCAAATTTGATTAGATTAGTTCAGTAGTGCGATAAGAAGGCATGAGAATCAAATCTTTATAGCACCGTAGGTTGTTATGAAAAGCGAAAATCTATCCACGCGAGAACTGTTGTTGATTGATGTTATCGTATTACTAGTTTCTTTCCCATTTATTTACTTAAACTTTTGTGAGTACTTTAATACACTAATCTGTAGCTACTCAATTTGATTAAACTACAAGAAATCTTATTTACTTTGTCATGTTAGCTTGATTGAGTTCTTTTGAATCGATTATACATTTTGTTTCTTGTTTGACATCTGTTTACTTTCATTCCATCACTGTAATGTGATTCTCCATTCTTATTGATTTCAAGGGTCGTTCGTGTGGTTTCGTGTTCGGTTTTGGTTTTGTTTAAACAATAGGCTCTATGTTTCATTTTTGATTAATTAGTGTGATTCCATTGATTATTATGATCAAATTTGATTAGATTAGTTTAGTAGCGCGTTAAAAAGGCATGAGAATCAAATCTTTATAGCATTGCAGGTTGATATGAAAAGCGAAAAACTATCCACGCGAGAACTATTGTTGATTATTGTTGTCGTATAACTAGTCCTATCCTATGTATTTTACTTAAACTTTCGTGAATACTTTAATGTAATAATCTGTAGTTGCACAATTTGATTAAACTACAAGAAAACCTTATTTACTTTGTCATGTTAGCTTAATTGAGTTCTTTTTAATCGATCATACATTGTGTTTCTTGTTTGACAACTGTTTACTTTAATTCCATAACTATAATGTGATTCTCCATTCTTATTGACTTTAAGGGTCGTTCGTGTGGTTTCATGTTCGGTTTTGGTTTTGTTCAAACAATAGGCTCTATGTTTCATTTTTGATTAATTAGTGTGATTCCATTGATTATTATGATCAAATTTGATTAGATTAGTTTAGTAGCGCGTTAAAAAGGCATGAGAATCAAATCTTTATAGCATTGCAGGGTGTTATGAAAAGCGAAAAGCTATCCACACGAGAACTATTGTTGATTAATGTTGTCGTATAACTAGTTTCTTTCCTATGTATTTTACTTAAACTTTCGTGAATACTTTAATGTACTAATCTGTAGTTGCACAATTTGATTAAATTACAAGAAAATCTTATTTACTTAGTAATGTTAGCTTGATTGAGTTTTTTTAATCGATCATACATTGTGTTTCTTGTTTGACAACTGTTTACTTTAATTCCGTAACTGTAATGTGATTCTCTATTCTTATTGATTTCAAGGGTCGTTCGTGTGGTTTCATGTTCGGTTTTGGTTTTATTCAAACATAGGCTCTATGTTTCATTTTTGATTAATTAGTGTGATTCCATTGATTATTATGATCAAATTTGATTAGATTAGTTTAGTAGCGAGCTAAAAAGGCATGAGAATCAAATCTTTATAGCATTGCAGGTTGATATGAAAAGCGAAAAGCTATCCACGCGTGAACTATTGTTGATTAATGTTGTCGTATAACTAGTCCTATCCAATGTATTTACTTAAACTTTCGTGAATACTTTAATGTACTAATCTGTAGTTGCACAATTTGATTAAACTACAAGAAAATCTTATTTACTTTGTCATGTTAGTTTGATTGAGTTATTTTTAATTGATCATACATTGTGTTTCTTGTTTGACAACTGTTTACTTTAATTCCATAACTGTAATGTGATTCTCCATTCTTATTGATTTCAAGGGTCGTTCGTGTGGTTTCGCGTTCGGTTTTGGTTTTGTTCAAACAATAGGCTCTATGTTTCATTTTTGATTAATTAGTATGATTCCATTGATTATTATAATCAAATTTGATTAGATTAGTTTAGTAGTGCGTTAAAAAGGCATGAGAATCAAAATCTTTATAGCATTGCAGGTTGTTATGAAAAGCGAAAAACTATCCACGCGAGAACTATTGTTGATTAATGTTGTCGTATAACTAGTTTCTTTCCTATGTATTTTACTTAAACTTTCGTGAATACTTTAATGTACTAATCTGTAGTCGCACAATTTGATTAAACTACAAGAAAATCTTATTTACTCTGTCATGTTAGCTTCATTGAGTTCCTTTTAATCGATCATACATTGTGTTTCTTGTTTGACAACTGTTTACTTCCATTCCATCACTGTAATGTGATTCTCCATGCTTATTGATTTCAAGAGTCGTTCGTGTGGTTTCGTGTTCGTTTTTAGTTTTGTTCAAACAATTGGCACTATGTTTCATTTTTGATTAATTAGTGCGATTACATTGATTATTATAATCAAATTTGATTAGATTGGTTCAGTAGTACGATAAGAAGGCATGAGAATCAAATCTTTATAGCACTGTAGGTTGTTATGAAAAGTGAAAAGCTATCCACGCGAGAACTGTTGTTGATTGATGTTTTCGTATAACTAGTTTCTTTCCCATTTTTTTACTTAAACTTTTGTGAATACTTTAATGTACTAATCTGTAGTTGCACAATTTGATTAAACTATAAGGAAATTTTATTTACTTTGTCATGTTAGCTTGATTGAGTTCTTTTTAATCGATCATAAATGGTGTTTCTTGTTTGACAACTGTTTACTTTAATTCCATAACTGTAATGTGATTCTCCATTCTTATTGATTTCAAGGGTCGTTCGTGTGGTTTCGTGTTCGGTTTTGGTTTTGTTCAAACAATAGGCTCTATGTTTCATTTTTGATTAATTAGTGTGATTCCATTGATTATTATAATAAATTTGATTAGATTAGTTTAGTTGTGCGTTAAAAAGGCATGAGAATCAAATCTTTATAGCATTGGAGGTTGTTATGAAAAGCGAAAAGCTATCCACGCGAGAACTGTTGTTGATTGATGTTTTCGTATAACTAGTTTCTTTCCCATTTAGTTACTTAAACTTTCGTGAATACTTTAATACACTAATCTGTAGCTACACAATTTGATTAAACTTCAAGAAAATCTTATTAACTTTGTCAGTTAGCTTCATTGAGTTCCTTTTAATCGATCATACATTGTGTTTCATGTTTGACAATTGTTTACTACCATTCCATCACTGTAATGTGATTCTCCATTCTTATTGATTTCAAGGGTCGTTCGTGTAGTTTCGTGTTCGGTTTTGGTTTTGTTCAAACAATAGGCTCTATGTTTCATTTTTGATTAATTAGTGTGATTACATTGATTATTATAATCAAATTTGATTAGATTAGTTTAGTAGTGCGTTAAAAAGGCATGAGAATCAAATCTTTATAGCATTGGAGGTTGTTATGAAAAGTGAAAAGCTATCCACACGAGAACTATTGTTGATTAATTTTGTCGTATAACTAGTTCCTTTCCCATTTATTTACTTAAACTTTCGTGAATACTTTAATACACTAATCTGTAGCTACACAATTTGATTAAACTTCAAGAAAATCTTATTAACTTTGTCATGTTAGCTTCATTGAGTTCCTTTGAATCGATCATACATTGTGTTTCTTGTTTGACATTTGTTTACTTCCATTCCATCACTGTAATGTGATTCTCCATTCCTATTAATTTCAAGGGTCGTTCATGTAGTTTCGTGTTCGGTTTTGGTTTTGTTCAAACAATAGGCTCTATGTTTCATTTTTGATTAATTAGTGTGATTCCATTGATTATTATAATCAAATTTGATTAGATTAGTTCAGTAGTGCGATAAGAAGGCATGAGAATCAAATCTTTATAGCACCGTAGGTTGTTATGAAAGCGAAAAGCTATCCACGCGAGAACTGTTGTTGATTGATGTTATCGTATTACTAGTTTCTTTCCCATTTATTTACTTAAACTTTTGTGAGTACTTTAATACACTAATCTGTAGCTACTCAATTTGATTAAACTACAAGAAAATCTTATTTACTTTGTCATGTTAGCTTGATTGAGTTCTTTTTAATCGATTATAAATTTGTTTCTTGTTTGACATCTGTTTACTTTCATTCCATCACTGTAATGTGATTCTCCATTCTTATTGATTTCAAGGTCGTTCGTGTGGTTTCGTGTTCGGTTTTGGTTTTATTCAAACGATAGGATCTATCTTTCATTTTTGATTAATTAGTGTGATTCCATTGATTATTATGATCAAATTTGATTAGATTAGTTTAGTAACGCGTTAAAAAGGCATGAGAAGCAAATCTTTATAGCATTGCAGGTTGTTATGAAAAGCGAAAAGCTATCCACACGAGAACTATTGTTGATTAATGTTGTCGTATAACTAGTTTCTTTCCTATGTATTTTACTTAAACTTTCGTGAATAATTTAATACACTAATCTGTAGCTACACAATTTGATTAAACTTCAAGAAAATCTTATTAACTTTGTCATGTTAGCTTCATTGAGTTCCTTTGAATCGATCATACATTGTGTTTCTTGTTTGACAATTGTTTACTTCCATTCCATCACTGTAATGTGGTTCTCCATTCCTATTGATTTCAAGGGTCGTTCGTGTAGTTTCGTGTTCGGTTTTGGTTTTGTTCAAACAATAGACTCTATGTTTCATTTTAGATTAATTAGTGTGATTCCATTGATTATTATAATCAAATTTGATTAGATTAGTTTAGTAGTGCGTTAAAAGGCATGAGAATCAAATCTTTATAGCATTGGAGGTTGTTATGAAAAGTGAAAAGCTATCCACGCGAGAACTATTGTTGATTAATTTTGTCGTATAACTAGTTCCTTTCCCATTTATTTACTTAAACTTTCGTGAATACTTTAATACACTAATCTGTAGCTACACAATTTGATTAAACTTCAAGAAAATCTTATTAACTTTGTCATGTTAGCTTCATTGAGTTCCTTTGAATCGATCATACATTGTGTTTCTTGTTTGACAATTGTTTACTTCCATTCCATCACTGTAATGTGATTCTCCATTCCTATTGATTTCAAGGGTCGTTCATGTAGTTTCGTGTTCGGTTTTGGTTTTGTTCAAACAATAGGCTCTATGTTTCATTTTTGATTAATTAGTGTGATTCCATTGATTATTATAATCAAATTTGATTAGATTAGTTCAGTAGTGCGATAAGAAGGCATGAGAATCAAATCTTTATAGCACCGTAGGTTGTTATGAAAAGCGAAAAGCTATCCACGCGAGAACTGTTGTTGATTAATGTTATCGTATAACTAGTTTCTTTCCCATTTATTTACTTAATCTTTTGTGAGTACTTTAATACACTAATCTGTAGCTACTCAATTTGATTAAACTACAAGAAAATCTTATTTACTTTGTCATGTTTGCTTGATTGAGTTCTTTTTAATCGATTATACATTTTGTTTCTTGTTTGACATCTATTTACTTTCATTCCATCACTGTAATGTGATTCTCCATTCTTATTGATTTCAAGGGTCGTTCGTGTGGTTTCGTGTTTGGTTTTGGTTTTATTCAAACGATAGGATCTATGTTTCATTTTTGATTAATTAGTGTGATTCCATTGATTATTATGATCAAATTTGATTAGATTAGCAAATCTTTATAGCATTGCAGGTTGTTATGAAAAGCGAAAAGCTATCCACACGAGAACTATTGTTGATTAATGTTGTCGTATAACTAGTTTCTTTCCTATGTATTTTACTTAAACTTTCGTGAATACTTTAATGTACTAATCTGTAGTTGCACAATTTGATTAAACTACAAGAAAATCTTATTTACTTTGTCATGTAAGCTTGATTGAGTTCTTTTTAATCGATCATACAATGTGCTTCTTGTTTGACAACTGTTTACTTTAATTCCATAACTGTAATGAGATTCTCCATTCTTATTGATTTCAAGGTTCGTTCGTGTGGTTTCGTGTTTGGTTTAGGTTTTCTTCAAACAATAGGCTCTATGTTTCATTTTTGATTAATTAGTGTGATTCCATTGATTATTATGATCAAATTTGATTAGATTAGTTTAGTAGCGCATTAAAAAGGCATGAGAATCAAATCTTTATAGCATTGCAGGTTGTTATGAAAAGCGAAAAGCTATCCACACGAGAACTATTGTTGATTAATGTTATCGTATAACTAGTTTCTTTCCTATGTATTTTACTTAAACTTTCGTGAATACTTTAATTTACAAATCTGTAGTTGCACAATTTGATTAAGCTACAAGAAAATCTTATTTACTTTGTCATGTTAGCTTGATTGAGTTTTTTTTAATCGATCATACATTGTGTTTCTTGTTTGAAAACTGTTTACTTTAATTCCATAACTGTAATGTGATTCTCCATTCTTATTGATTTCAAGGGTCGTTCGTGTGGTTTCGTGTTCGGTTTTGGTTTTATTTAAACAATAGGCTCTATGTTTCATTTTTGATTAATTAGTGTGATTCCATTGATTATTATGATCAAATTTGATTAGATTAGTTTAGTAGCGCGTTAAAAAAGCATGAGAATCAAATCATTATAGCATTGCAGGTTGATATGAAAAGCGAAAAACTATCCACGCGAGAACTATTGTTGATTAATGTTGTCGTATAACTAGTCCTATCCTATGTATTTTACTTAAACTTTCGTGAATACTTTAATGTAATAATCTGTAGTTGCACAATTTGATTAAAGTACAAGAAAATCTTATTTACTTTGTCATGTTAGCTTAATTGAGTTCTTTTTAATCGATCATACATTGTGTTTCTTATTTGACAACTGTTTACTTTAATTCCATAACTATAATGTGATTCTCCATTCTTATTGATTTCAAGGGTCGTTCGTGTGGTTTCGTGTTCGGTTTTGGTTTGTTCAAACAATAGGCTCTATGTTTCATTTTTGATTAATTAGTGTGATTCCATTGATTATTATGATCAAATTTGATTAGATTAGTTTAGTAGCGCGTTAAAAAGGCATGAGAATCAAATCTTTATAGCATTGCAGGTTGTTATGAAAAGCAAAAAGCTATCCACACGAGAACTATTGTTGATTAATGTTGTCATATAACTAGTTTCTTTCCTATGTATTTTACTTAAACTTTCGTGAATACTTTAATGTACTAATCTGTAGTTGCACAATTTGATTAAACTACAAGAAAATCTTATTTACTTAGTCATGTTAGCTTGATTGAGTTTTTTTTAATCGATCATACATTGTGTTTCTTCTTTGACAACTGTGTACTTTAATTCCATAACTGTAATGTGATTCTCCATTCTTATTGATTTCAAGGGTCGTTCGTGTGGTTTCGTGTTCGGTTTTGGTTTTGTTCAAACAATAGGCTCTATGTTTCATTTTTGATTAATTAGTGTGATTCCATTGATTATTATAATCAAATTTGATTAGATTACTTTAGTAGTGCGTTAAAAAGGCATGAAAATCAAATCTTTATAGCATTGGAGGTTGTTATGAAAAGCGAAAAACTATCCACGCGAGAGCTATTGTTGATTAATGTTGTCGTATAACTAGTTCCTTTCCTATGTATTTTACTTAAACTTTCGTGAATACTTTAATGTACTAATCTGTAGTCGCACAATTTGATTAAACTACAATAAAATCTTATTTACTCTGTCATGTTAGCTTCATTGAGTTCCTTTTAATCGATCATACATTGTGTTTCTTGTTTGACAACTGTTTACTTCCATTCCATCACTGTAATGTGATTCTCCATGCTTATTGATTTCAAGAGTCGTTCGTGTGGTTTCGTGTTCGTTTTTAGTTTTGTTCAAACAATAGGCTCTATGTTTCATTTTGATTAATTAGTGCGATTACATTGATTATTATAATCAAATTTGATTAGATTGGTTCAGTAGTACGATAAGAAGGCATGAGAATCAAATCTTTATAGCACTGTAGGTTGTTATGAAAAGCGAAAAGCTATCCACGCGAGAACAGTTGTTGATTGATGTTTTCGTATAACTAGTTTCTTTCCCATTTTTTTACTTAAACTTTTGTGAATACTTTAATGTACTAATCTGTAGTTGCACAATTTGATTAAACTATAAGGAAATTTTATTTACTTTGTCATGTTAGCTTGATTGAGTTCTTTTTAATCGATCATAAATGGTGTTTCTTGTTTGACAACTGTTTACTTTAATTCCATAACTGTAATGTGATTCTCCATTCTTATTGATTTCAAGGGTCGTTCGTGTGGTTTCGTGTTCGGTTTTGGTTTTGTTCAAACAATAGGCTCTATGTTTCATTTTTGATTAATTAGTGTGATTCCATTGATTATTATAATAAATTTGATTAGATTAGTTTAGTTGTGCGTTAAAAAGGCATGAGAATCAAATCTTTATAGCATTGGAGGTTGTTATGAAAAGCGAAAAGCTATCCACGCGAGAACTGTTGTTGATTGATGTTTTCGTATAACTAGTTTCTTTCCCATTTATTTACTTAAACTTTCGTGAATACTTTAATACACTAATCTGTAGCTACACAATTTGATTAAACTTCAAGAAAATCTTATTAACTTTATCATGTTAGCATCATTGAGTTCCTTTTAATCGATCATACATTGTGTTTCATGTTTGACAATTGTTTACTGCCATTCCATCACTGTAATGTGATTCTCCATTCTTATTGATTTCAAGGGTCGTTCGTGTAGTTTCGTGTTCGGTTTTGGTTTTGTTCAAACAATAGGCTCTATGTTTCATTTTTGATTAATTAGTGTGATTCCATTGATTGTTATAATCAAATTTGATTAGATTAGTTTAGTAGTGCGTTAAAAAGGCATGAGAATCAAATCTTCATAGCATTGTAGGTTGTTATGAAAAGCGAAAAGCTATCCTCGCGAGAACTGTTGTTGATTGATGTTTTCGTATAACTAGTTTCTTTCCCATTTATTTACTTAAACTTTTGTAAATACTTTAAAGTACTAATCTGTAGTTGCATAATTTGATTAAACTATAAGAAAATTTTATTTTCTTTGTCATGTTAGCTTGATTGAGTTCTTTTTAATCGATCATACATTGTGTTTCTTGTTTGACAACTGTTTACTTTAATTCCATAACTGTAATGTGATTCTCCATTCTTATTGATTTCAAAGATCGTTCGTGTGGTTTCGTGTTCGTTTTGGTTTTGTTCAAACAATAGGCTCTATTTTTCATTTTTGATTAATTAGTGTGATTCCATTGATTATTATAATAAATTTGATTAGATTAGTTTAGTAGTGCGTTAAAAGGCATGAGAATCAAATCTTTATAGCATTGGAGGTTGTTATGAAAAGCGAAAAGCTATCCACGCGAGAACTGTTGTTGATTGATGTTTTTGTATAACTAGTTTCTTTCCCATTTATTTACTTAAACTTTCGTGAATACTTTAATACACTAATCTGTAGCTACACAATTTGATTAAACTTCAAGAAAATCTTATTAACTTTGTCATGTTAGCTTCATTGAGTTCCTTTTAATCGATCATACATTGTGTTTCATGTTTGACAATTGTTTACTACCATTCCATCACTGTAATGTGATTCTCCATTCTTATTGATTTCAAGGGTCGTTCGTGTAGTTTCGTGTTCGGTTTTGGTTTTGTTCAAACAATAGGCTCTATGTTTCGTTTTTGACTAATTAGTGTGATTCCATTGATTATTATAATCAAATTTGATTAGATTAGTTTAGTAGTGCGTTAAAAAGGCATGAGAATCAAAGCTTCATAGCATTGTAGGTTGTTATGAAAAGCGAAAAGCTATCCACGCAAGAACTGTTGTTGATTGATGTTTTCGTATAACTAGTTTCTTTCCTATTTTTTTCGCTTAAACTTTTAGGAATACTTTAATGTACTAATCTGTAGTTGCACAATTTGATTAAACTATTAGAAAATTTTATTTACTTTGTCATGTTAGCTTGATTGAGTTCTTTTTAATCGATCATACATTGTGTTTCTTGTTTGACAACTGTTTACTTTAATTCCATAACTGTAATGTGATTCTCCATTCTTATTGATTTCAAGGGTCGTTCGTGTGGTTTCATGTTCGGTTTTTGTTTTATTCAAACAATAGGCTCTATGTTTCATTTTTGATTAATTAGTGTGATTCCATTGATTATTATGATCAAATTTGATTAGATTAGTTTAGTAGCGCGCTAAAAAGGCATGAGAATCAAATCTTTATAGCATTGCAGGTTGATATGAAAAGCGAAAAGCTATCCACGCGAGAACTATTGTTGATTAATGTTGTCGTATAACTAGTCCTATCCAATGTATTTACTTAAACTTTCGTGAATACTTTAATGTACTAATCTGTAGTTGCACAATTTGATTAAACTACAAGAAAATCTTATTTACTTTGTCATGTTAGTTTGATTGAGTTATTTTTAATTGATCATACATTGTTTTTCTTGTTTGACAACTATTTACTTTAATTCCATAACTGTAATGTGATTCTCCATTCTTATTGATTTCAAGGGTCGTTCGTGTGGTTTCGTGTTCGGTTTTGGTTTTGTTCAAACAATAGGCTCTATATTTCATTTTTGATTAATTAGTGTGATTCCATTGATTATTATAATCAAATTTGATTAGATTAGTTTAGTAGTGCGTTAAAAGGCATGAGAATCAAATCTTTATAGCATTGGAGGTTGTTATGAAAAGCGAAAAACTATCCACGCGAGAACTATTGTTGATTAATGTTGTCGTATAACTAGTTCCTTTCCTATGTATTTTACTTAAACTTTCGTGAATACTTTAATGTAGTAATCTGTAGTCGCACAATTTGATTAAACTACAAGAAAATCTTATTTACTCTGTCATGTTAGCTTCATTGAGTTCCTTTTAATCGATCATACATTGTGTTTCTTGTTTGACAACTGTTTACTTCCATTCCATCACTGTAATGTGATTCTCCATTCTTATTGATTTCAAGGGTCGTTCGTGTGGTTTCGTGTCCGGTTTTGGTTTTGTTCAAACAATAGGCTCTATGTTTCATTTTTGATTAATTAGTGTGATTCCATTGATTATTATAATCAAATTTGATTAGATTAGTTTAGTAGTGCGTTAAAAAGGCATGAGAATCAAATCTTCATAGCATTGTAGGTTGTTATGAAAAGCGAAAAGCTATCCACGCGAGAACTGTTGTTGATTGATGTTTTTGTATAACTAGTTTCTTTCCCATTTATTTACTTAAACTTTTGTGAATACTTTAATGTACTAATCTGTAGTTGCACAATTTGATTAAACAACAAGAAAATCTTATTTACTTTGTCATGTTAGTTTGATTGAGTTATTTTTAATCGATCATACATTGTGTTTCTTGTTTGACAACTGTTTACTTTAATTCCATAACTGTAATGTGATTCTCCATTCTTATTGATTTCAAAGATCGTTCGTGTGGTTTCGTGTTTGGTTTTGGTTTTGTTCAAACAATAGGCTCTATTTTTCATTTTTGATTAATTAGTGTGATTCCATTGATTATTATAATAAATTTGATTAGATTAGTTTAGTAGTGCGTTAAAAGGCATGAGAATCAAATCTTTATAGCATTGGAGGTTGTTATGAAAAGCGAAAAGCTATCCACGCGAGAACTGTTGTTGATTGATGTTTTTGTATAACTAGTTTCTTTCCCATTTATTTACTTAAACTTTCGTGAATACTTTAATACACTAATCTGTAGCTACACAATTTGATTAAACTTCAAGAAAATCTTATTAACTTTGTCATGTTAGCTTCATTGAGTTCCTTTTAATCGATCATACATTGTGTTTCATGTTTGACAATTGTTTACTACCATTCCATCACTGTAATGTGATTCTCCATGCTTATTGATTTCAAGAGTCGTTCGTGTGGTTTCGTGTTCGTTTTTGGTTTTGTTCAAACAATAGGCTCTATGTTTCATTTTTGATTAATTAGTGCGATTACATTGATTATTATAATCAAATTTGATTAGATTGGTTCTGTAGTACGATAAGAAGGCATGAGAATCAAATCTTTATAGCACTGTAGGTTGTTATGAAAAGCGAAAAGCTATCCACGCGAGAACTGTTGTTGATTGATGTTTTCGTATAACTAGTTTCTTTCCCATTTTTTTACTTAAACTTTTGTGAATACTTTAATGTACTAATCTGTAGTTGCACAATTTGATTAAACTATAAGAAAATTTTATTTACTTTGTCATGTTAGCTTGATTGAGTTCTTTTTAATCGATCATACATTGTGTTTCTTGTTTGACAACTGTTTACTTTAATTCCATAACTGTAATGTGATTCTCCATTCTTATTGATTTCAAGGGTCGTTCGTGTGGTTTCGTGTCCGGTTTTGGTTTTGTTCAAACAATAGGCTCTATGTTTCATTTTTGATTAATTAGTGTGATTCCATTGATTATTATAATCAAATTTGATTAGATTAGTTTAGTAGTGCGTTAAAAAGGCATGAGAATCAAATCTTCATAGCATTGTAGGTTGTTATGAAAAGCGAAAAGCTATCCACGCGAGAACTGTTGTTGATTGATGTTTTTGTATAACTAGTTTCTTTCCCATTTATTTACTTAAACTTTTGTGAATACTTTAATGTACTAATCTGTAGTTGCACAATTTGATTAAACTATAAGAAAATTTATTTACTTTGTCATGTTAGCTTGATTGAGTTCTTTTTAATCGATCATACATTGTGTTTCTTGTTTGACAACTGTTTACTTTAATTCCATAACTGTAATGTGAATCTCCATTCTTATTGATTTCAAGGGTCGTACGTGTGGTTTCGTGTTCGGTTTTGGTTTTGTTCAAACAATAGGCTCTATGTTTCATTTTTGATTAATTAGTGTGATTCCTTTGATTATTATAATAAATTTGATTAGATTAGTTTAGTAGTGCGTTAAAAAGGCATGAGAATCAAATCTTTATAGCATTGGAGGTTGTTATGAAAAGCGAAAAGATACCCACGCGAGAACTGTTGTTGATTGATGTTTTCGTATAACTAGTTTCTTTCCCATTTATTTACTTAAACTTTCGTGAATATTTTAATACACTAATCTGTAGCTACACAATTTGATTAAACTTCAAGAAAATCTTATTAACTTTGTCATGTTAGCTTCATTGAGTTCCTTTTAATCGATCATACATTGTGTTTCATGTTTGACAATTGTTTACTACCATTCCATCACTGTAATGTGATTCTCCATTCTTATTGATTTCAAGGGTCGTTCGTGTGGTTTCGTGTCCGGTTTTGGTTTTGTTCAAACAATAGGCTCTATGTTTCATTTTTGATTAATTAGTGTGATTCCATTGATTATTATAATCAAATTTGATTAGATTAGTTTAGTAGTGCGTTAAAAAGGCATGAGAATCAAATCTTCATAGCATTGTAGGTTGTTATGAAAAGCGAAAAGCTATCCACGCGAGAACTGTTGTTGATTGATGTTTTTGTATAACTAGTTTCTTTCCCATTTATTTACTTAAACTTTTGTGAATACTTTAATGTACTAATCTGTAGTTGCACAATTTGATTAAACAACAAGAAAATCTTATTTACTTTGTCATGTTAGTTTGATTGAGTTATTTTTAATTGATCATACATTGTGTTTCTTGTTTGACAACTGTTTACTTTTATTTCATCACTGTAATGTGATTCTCCATTCTTATTGATTTCAAGGGTCGTTCGTATGGTTTCGTGTTCGGTTTTGGTTTTGTTCAAACAATAGGCTCTATGTTTCATTTTTGATTAATTAGTGTGATTCCATTGATTATTATAATCAAATTTGATTAGATTAGTTTAGTAGTGCGTTAAAAAGGCATGAGAATCAAATCTTTATAGCATTGGAGGTTGTTATGAAAAGCGAAAAACTATCCATGCGAGAACTATTGTTGATTAATGTTGTCGTATAACTAGTTCCTTTCCTATGTATTTTACTTAAACTTTCGTGAATACTTTAATGTAGTAATCTGTAGTCGCACAATTTGATTAAACTACAAGAAAATCTTATTTACTCTGTCATGTTAGCTTCATTGAGTTCCTTTTAATCGATCATACATTGTGTTTCTTGTTTGACAACTGTTTACTTCCATTCCATCACTGTAATGTGATTCTCCATGCTTATTGATTTCAAGAGTCGTTCGTGTGGTTTCGTGTTCGTTTTTGGTTTTGTTCAAACAATAGGCTCTATGTTTCATTTTTGATTAATTAGTGCGATTACATTGATTATTATAATCAAATTTGATTAGATTGGTTCGTAGTACGATAAGAAGGCATGAGAATCAAATCTTTATAGCACTGTAGGTTGTTATGAAAAGCGAAAAGCTATCCACGCGAGAACTGTTGTTGATTGATGTTTTCGTATAACTAGTTTCTTTCCCATTTTTTTACTTAAACTTTTGTGAATACTTTAATGTACTAATCTGTAGTAGCACAATTTGATTAAACTATAAGAAAATTTTATTTACTTTGTCATGTTAGCTTGATTGAGTTCTTTTTAATCAATCATACATTGTGTTTCTTGTTTGACAACTGTTTACTTTAATTCCATAACTGTAATGTGATTCTCCATTCTTATTGATTTCAAAGATCGTTCGTGTGGTTTCGTGTTTGGTTTTGGTTTTGTTCAAACAATAGGCTCTATTTTTCATTTTTGATTAATTAGTGTGATTCCATTGATTATTATAATCAAATTTGATTAGATTAGTTTAGTAGTGCGTTAAAAAGGCATGAGAATCAAATCTTTATAGCATTGCAGGTTGATATGAAAAGCGAAAAGCTACCCACGCGAGAACTATTGTTGATTAATGTTGTCGTATAACTTGTCCTATCCAATGTATTTTACTTAAACTTTCGTGAATACTTTAATATACTAATCTGTAGTTGCACAATTTGATTAAACTACAAGAAAATCTTGTTTACTTTGTCATGTTAGCTTGATTGAGTTATTTTTAATCGATCATACATTGTGTTTCTTGTTTGACAACTGGTTACTTTAATTCCATAACTGTAATGTGATTCTCCATTCTTATTAATTTCAAGCGTTGTTCGTGTGATTTCGTGTTCGGTTTTGATTTTGTTCAAACAATAGGCTCTATATTTTATTTTTGATTAATTAGTGCAATTACATTGATAATTATAATCAAATTTGATTAGATTGGTTCAGTAGTACGATAAGAAGGAATGAGAATCAAATCTTTATAGCATTGGAGGTTGTTATGAAAAGCGAAAAACTATCCACGCGAGAACTATTGTTGATTAATGTAGTTGTATAACTATATCCTTTCCTATGTATTTTACTTAAACTTTCGTGAATACTTTAATGTACTAATCTGTAGTTGCATAATTTGATTAAACTACAAGAAAATCTTATTTACTTTGTCATGTTAGCTTCATTGAGTTCCTTTTAATCGATCATACATTGTGTTTCTTGTTTGACAACTGTTTACTTCCATTCCATCACTGTAATGTGATTCTCCATGCTTATTGATTTCAAGAGTCGTTCGTGTGGTTTCGTGTTCGGTTTTGGTTTTGTTCAAACAATAGTCTCTATGTTTCATTTTTGATTAATTAGTGCGATTACATTGATTATTATAATCAAATTTGATTAGATTGGTTTACTAGTACGATAAGAAGGCATGAGAATCAAATCTTTATAGCACTGTAGGTTGTTATGAAAAGCGAAAAGCTATCCAAGTGAGAACTGTTGTTGATTGATGTTTTCGTATAACTAGTTTCTTTCCCATTTGTTTACTTGAACTTTTGTGAATACTTTAATGTACTAATCTGTAGTTATACAATTTGATTAAACTATAAGAAAATTTTATTTACTTTGTCATGTTAGGTTGATTGAGTTCTTTTTAATCGATCATACATTGTGTTTCTTGTTTGACAACTATTTACTTTAATTCCATAACTGTATTGTGATTCTCCATTCTTATTGATTTCAAGGGTCGTTCGTGTGGTTTAGTGTTCGGTTTTGGTTTTGTTCAAACAATAGGCTCTATGTTTCATTTTTGATTAATTAGTGCGATTACATTGATTATTATAATCAAATTTGATTAGATTGATTGAGTAGTGCGATAAGAAGGCATGAGAATCAAATCTTTATAGCACTGTAGGTTGTTATGAAAAGCGAAAAGCTATTCGCGCGAGAACTATTGTTGATTAATGTTGTCGTATAACTAGTTCCTTTCCTATGTATTTTACTTAAAGTTTCGTGAATACTTTAATGTACTAATCTGTAGTCGCACAATTTGATTAAACTACAAGAAAATCTTATTTACTTTGTCATGTTAGCTTCATTGAGTTCCTTTTAATCGATCATACATTGTGTTTCTTGTTTGACAACTGTTTACTTCCATTCAATCACTGTAATGTGATTCTCCATGCTTATTGATTTCAAGTGTCGTTCGTGTGGTTTCGTGTTCGGTTTTGGTTTTGTTCAAACAATAGGCTCTATGTTTTATTTTTGATTAATTAGTGCGATTACATTGATTATTATAATCAAATTTGATTAGATTGGTTCAGTAGTGCGATAAGAAGGCATGAGAATCAAATCTTTATAGCACTGTAGGTTGTTATAAAAAGCGAAAAGCTATCCACACGGGAACTATTGTTGATTAATGTTGTCGCATAACTAGTTTCTTTCCTATCTATTTTACTTCAACTTTTGTGAATACTTTAATGTACTAATCTGTAGTTGCACAATTTGATTAAACTACAAGAAAATCTAATTTACTTTGTCATGTTAGCTTGATTGAGTTCTTTTTAATCGATCATACATTGTGTTTCTTGTTTGACAACTGTTTACTTTAATTCCATAACTGTAATGTGATTCTCCATTCTTATTGATTTCAAGGGTCGTTCGTGTGGTTTCGTGTTCGGTTTTGGTTTTTTTCAAATAATAGGCTCTATGTTTCATTTTTGATTAATTTGTGTGATTCCATTGATTATTATAATCAAATTTGATTAGATTAGTTTAGTAGTGCGTTAAAAATCATGAGAATCAATTCTTTATAGCATTGGAGGTTGTTATGAAAGGCGAAAAGCTATCCACGCGAGAACTATTGTTGATTAATGTTGTCGTATAACTAGTTCCTTTCCTATGTATTTTTACTTAAACTTTCGTGAATACTTTAATGTACTAATCTGTAGTCCCACAATTTGATTAAACTACAAGAAAATCTTACTTACTTTGTCATGTTTGCTTCATTGAGTTCCTTTTAATCGATCATACATTGTGTTTCTTGTTTGACAACTGTTTACTTTCATTCCATCACAGTAATGTGATTCTCCATTCTTATTGATTTCAAGGGTCGTTCGTGTGGTTTCGTGTTCGGTTTTGGTTTTGTTCAAACAATAGGCTCTATGTTTTATTTTTGACTAATTAGTGTGATTCCATTGATTATTATAATCAAATTTGATTATATTAGTTTAGTAGTGCGTTAAAAAGGCATGAGAATCAAATCTTTATAGCATTAGCGGTTGTTATGAAAAGCAAAAAGCTATCCAGGCGAGAACTATTGTTGATTAATGTTGTCGTATAACTAGTTCCTTTCCCATGTATTTTACTTAAACTTTCATGAATACTTTAATGCACTAATCTGTAGTTGCACAATTTGATTAAACTACAAAAAAATCTTATTTACTTTGTCATGTTAGCTTGATTGAGTTTTTTTTAATCGATCATACATTGTGTTTCTTGTTTGACAACTGTTTAATTTCATTCCATCACAGTAATGTGATTCTCCATTCTTATTGATTTCAAGGGCTGTTCGTGTGGTTTCGTGTTCGGTTTTTGTTTTGTTCAAACAATAGGCTCTATGTTTCATTTTTGATTAATTAGTGTGATTCCATTGATTATTGTAATCAAATTTGATTAGATTAGTTTAGTGGTGCGTTAAGAAGGCATGAGAATTAAATCTTTATGGCATTGTCTGGTTTCATTACTACACAAAATGGATGCCAACCAAAGTCATTGCCAAGTAGCTTCACCCCGTGCCATTCTCAGCAACCTTTACCTGCCAACTGAAAATGCATAAAAGTTAGCGTTGCTGAGTGAGTTCTAGTTTTATGAAAACATTTATATTACCTTCCATCCGTTAAAAACATTTTTATACTTTCGCACGTGATCACACATTATACATACACATAGATAATAGCATTATTATCTTCCGTCATCGTTCTTTTTCGTACTTATCGTACGTTTCGTACATTTCGCATGTTACATTATCTTTCACTTCTATCTAGGTCCTATCATATACTAAACCCCCCTCTTGGGCATGAAGCCAACTAATCTAGGGTTGAGTGACAAGGACCCCGTTTCGCACGTATGGAACAGTCATCAAGACTGATCCCTGTGTGTGTGAATCCCTCATGGGGCAGCCAAGATCGCACGCTGTATGACACACAGTTGAGCTGACAACTCTCAAGGAGTTGTGAACGTCCTTACATTTTGCTTGCAAGACTTTCATTCGTTCATTCATTATGTTCCACTTTCATTATCTTAGATCTTTCACTTCGTTAAGATAATACTTTTCATCCATTAACATAATCACACCATGTAAGGCCACGGAGAAATACATAATAGGAACATAAAGAAAACAGACCATAAACATACATAACATCAACATACAATCATCACATATCAACCCCTGGAACATCCCAAGTCATAGCCTAAAAGTCCTTCTTCCCGAAAAATTTCAGAAAATTTTCTAAGTCTTAGGCGCATGAGCACTATGCAGGCGCACGAGCACTATGTGGGCGCATGAATACTTAGGCACATGGGCGACTCAGGCGCATGGGCACTATTTGGGCGCACGGCCAACACTTAGGCGTCTGGACAACTTTCTAGGCGCATGGGTACTATGCAGGCGCATGAGCCTGGTGTAGGCGCATGGACACTTAGGCGTTTTAGCAGACTTAGACGCATGGCATACTTAGGCTCCTGGGCATAATTCTAGGCGCATGGGCACTATTTGTGCGCATTAACTTTGGGCGTTTGGGTACAGTTTGGATTCATGATCTCAGGCGCCTGGGCACTTAGGCGCATGGCCGACTACATTTCTAACTACCATCATTTCAGACCCAAAATCACCAATTTAACCTGTTCTAGCCTAGCTTCTAACATATAAGCATCAAACAAGCATAAAACATGCGCATAACCATAAACCATCCCGAACATACACCCTCCCATAACAGGGCACAAACATATACATACGGGTACACACCTAAATTTTTAAAAAACGAGTAAGCATGCATTTCCAGCCCCAAATCTGTTAAAACATGTAAAAACGGGGATCTAGAACTGACCTCTTGCAACTTCCGATTGAGACTTCCTTCAAACCCAAATGCTTATGAGTTCAAACACCTAAAACACCAAAACCGAACACACATACAAGCACATAAGCACACACCCGAAGCTGAAAATCAGCCAAGAACACCCTGAAAATAGGAAACTAACCTGAATTCAGCCTTTTCTTCTTCCTCTCTCTAAAACCAAAGAGAATTCTCTGCTTTCTCTCTCTAAAAAATCGACAGAAAGATGGTACAGGGGTCATGGGCGGCCATGACCACCTTTTGAACGGATTAAATACCAACTTTGTCCCATGTACAACTTTAACCCCTCAACTTGGGTTATTTTGCTTTTCTTTCCTTTTTATTCAATTTTCTCTTCTTTTAAAATTTCCGGGTGTTACAAGTCCACCCCCTTACATAGGTTTCGTCCCCAAAACCTGTCACTCCTCGAACAGCTGAGGATAATGCTGTCTCGTCTCCTCCTCAAGTTCCCATGTAGACTCGGATCCCTTTCTATGCTTCCACTGTACTCACACCAAGGGAACCACTTTATTCCTTAGCCACTTCTCTTTCCTGTCAATGATAGCCACTTGTTGCTCCACATAATTGAGCCGTTCGTCAACCTCAATGTCCTCCAGTGGTACCACCATATCTTCATCAGCTAAGCACTTCCTCAGATGAGATACATGGAATGTCGGGTGAATTCCACTTAACTCATCGGGCAACTCCAATCTATAGGCCACCTCTCCTACTCGAGCAATGATTCGGAAAGGCCCTATATACCTCGGACTCAACTTGCCCCGTTTTCTAAACCGAACGATACCCTTCCAAGGTGAAACCTTCAACATAACTCTATCACCCACCTTGAATTCAATCGGTCGACGTCTCTTATCGGCATACGACTTCTGCCTATCTTTGGCTGCCTTCATAAAGGCTTTGATCTTTTCTAGCTTCTTGGTCGTAGCCTCAATCACTTCGATGCCTCCTAACTCCTTCTGACCGATATCACCCCAACATACGGGTGTCCTACACCTCCTACCGTATAGCATCTCATAGGGTGGCTTACCAATGCTGGCATGATAACTGTTGTTGTATGAGAATTCAGCTAACGGTAAGTGTTCGTCCCAACTTCCTCCAAAGTCAATGACGCATGCCCGAAGCATAATCTCGAGCGTCTGAATAGTCCTTTCTGATTGACCATCCGTCTGAGGATGATAAGCCGTACTAATATGTAACCTCGTCCCCATCGCATCGTGGAATCTCTTCCAGAACTTGGATGTAAACCGGGTGTAACGGTCAGACACAATAGACACCGGTACACCATGACGAGTCACAATCTCCTTGATGAACAGATCCGCTAACCTCTCAAATGAATACGTTTCACGGATCGATAAGAAGTGAGCACTCTTCGTCAGACGGTCGACTATCACCCATATGGCTTCATACCCCCTTGCCGTTCGTGGCAACTTCGTGATAAAATCCACGGTGATATGCTCCCACTTCTACTCGGGTATATCCAAAGGTTGGATCTTCCCATATGGCTTCTGATGCTCCGCCTTCACTTGCAAACAAGTAAGACACTTACTCACGTACTCCGCCACGTCGCGCTTCATACCGGGCCACCAATAATCTTTCTTCATATCATGGTACATCTTTGTAGCACCGGGATGAATGGAGTATCGAGTCTTATGAGCCTCGTCCATGATCTTCCCACGTAAATCTCCATAACGAGGAATCCACATTCTCCCAAATCGGGGTTCTGACACCGAGAGTGTTTTCACCCAATTCCATGATTAGACCTCTCATCCTTTCGGAGTTAAGGCGATCTTCATTCAACGCCTCGTCTTGAAACTCCTTGACCTGCTTCATAACATCGGAGGTCATAACTAATTGATAAGCCTTCACCTGGATCGGTTCAGGCCTTTCCTTTCGGCTAAGGGCATCCGCCACTACGTTGGCTTTGCCCGGATGGTAATGGATCTCATAATCATAATCCTTAATGAGCTCCAACCATCGCCTCTGCCTCATATTCAAATCTTTTTGCTCGAAGAAATACTTTAAGCTCTTGTGGTCGGTGAAGATAGTGCACTTCGTCCCATACAAATAGTGCCTCCAAATCTTTAATGCAAAGACCACAGCCGCTAACTCCAAGTCATGAGTAGGGTAATTAACCTCATGAACTTTCAGCTATCGGGATGCGTAAGCTATAACCTTCCCTCTCTGCATCAACACGCAACCCAACCCCAGATAAGAAGCATCTGAATAAACCACCAAATCTTCGCCTCCTTCGGGTAACCACAAGACTGGAGCTTGCGTCAACCTTGCTTTCAACTCCTCAAAAGCCTTTTCTTCCTCTTGACCCCATACAAATTTCACGTCCTTACGGGTCAACTTGGTCAACGGAGAAGCTATCTTTGAGAAGTCTTGGATGAATCTTCTATAATATCCCGCCAATCCCAAGAAACTAAGAATCTCGGACAGCGTCTTTGGAGACTTCCATTGCGTCACAGCTTCTACTTTTGCCGGGTCGACCATGATTCCTTCGGAATTCACCACATGACCCAAAAACTGAACTTCACGCGACCAGAACGCGCACTTGGAGAACTTGGCATACAACTTCTCCCTTCTAAGCGTCTCAAATACTTCCCGAATGTGACGGGCATGCTCCTCCTCGCTCCTTGAATAAATCAGGATATCATCGATAAACACAATCACTGATTTATCCAACATCGGCCAGCACACTAGATTCATGAAATCCATAAAAGCAGCTGGCGCGTTGGTTAAACCAAAAGACATAACGAAAAACTCGTAGTGTCCGTAGCGCGTGCGAAAAGCTGTTTTAGGAATATCCTACTCCTTCACCTTTAGCTGATGATAACCCGATCGAAGATCGATTCTCGAAAACCAACTGGCACCTTGCAGCTGATCAAATAAGTCATCGATTCTGGATAAAGGATATCGGTTCTTCACCGTCAGCTTGTTCAACTCACGGTAGTCGATGCACATCCTCATGCTACCGTCCTTCTTCTTTACAAACAAGACCGGAGCACCCTAGGGAGAGATACTCGGTCGAATAAACCCTTTATCCAACAGTTCTTGCAATTGAACCATCAGTTCCTTTATCTCTGTTGGAGCCAATCGATACGGTGCCTTAGCGATAGGCTGAGCGCCCGGTATCAAATCAATCTGGAACTCGATTTCATGGTCCGGTGGCACTCCTGGTAAGTCTTCTGGAAACACATCGGGAAAATCACACACAACTGGTACAACGGACAATTGTGGTGTTGACGTGTTCACATCCTTCACATATGCCAGGTAGGCACTACATCCATGCCTTATGCACTTCCCCGCCACCGCCATCGAAATTACCTTCGGAACCGTAGTAACTCGATCACCGTAGACCGTCACCGAACTCCCGTCAGGCGCTGTCAGTTGGATCATCTTCTTGCGACACACGATATTCACTTCATAGGCCGCTAACTAGTCCATCCCTAGGACTACATCAAACCCGCCTAAGGTCATCACAAATAGTCTAGCAGGAAACCTATGACCTTCTAGTTCTATGTCACAACCTTCTATCAAATCAGAGATCCTGGTAGACTTACCTATAGTAGTTTCTACATCGAAGGGCTCATCAATACTTCTACTTCTAACGGGCAGATTAGCACAGAAAGTAGCAGAAATAAAACTCCTACTAGCACCAGAATCAAATAACACAGAAACAAGAGTTTGGTTTACTAGAAACGTACCTGACACAACCTCAGGGTCCATCCTAGCCTCGTCCTTGGTCATTGTGAAAGCTCTGGCGCTTGCCTTCCGCCCTTCACTCCCAGCCTTCTTCTTTGCCCCAGAACTCTCAGCCCTCAGCTTCTTGCAGTCCCTACTCAGATGGCCATCTTCTCCACAGTTATAGCATCTCACGGCCCCGCACTCTCGAGCCATGTGATCGGGCTTCCCACACTTGAAGCAAAAGTTCGATCCCCGTATGCTCTCTTCCACATTTACCACACCTCCTTGCTCCTGCCTGGGTGTGGCTACACGCCGGTCATCCACCCTTGCAACCTTGTTGTTTGGAGCAACACCACCACGTCCATACCGCTTCCCGTTCTAGTTTCGATCACCACCACCACTTTTCTTGCTTACTTCAACCACAGCCACCTCCCATTCATCGTACAACCTTCCCGCTAGATCAACCACCGACCTAAACGTGCTCGGCCGGGCGATGATCATGTGCCTGCGAATATCCGCCGACAAACCTTGGATGTACCTCTTTATCTTTCGTGACACAGGTGTCACCTGATCTGGCACCAGTCACGCCATCTCATTAAACTTAGTTGTGTACTGTTGGTGCGTCATGGTTCCCACCTCCAACTATAGGAACTCTCTCTCAATCTTATCAAGCTCCCTGTGAGGACAGAACTCCTCAATCACCAGCTCCTTCAGCTCATCCCACATCATCCTTCCAATTGCCCTGCTACCCTCGGCCTGGACAATATCGTCCCACTAGCACAAAGCCGAGTCCATGAATGAGTGGGTAGCAAACTTCAACTTTTGGTCCTCCCTGCACTCGCTATCAAGCACAGCTTCCATTTCCCTCACCCATCGATGAGCAGCAGCAGCGTTGCCGTTGCCATCAAAAGTCGGGGGTTTGCATTTCTGGAATGCCCCATAAGTACAGCCCCGAGCTGTCCCTGGCATCGCTTCGTCCTCCTCCTCATCACTTGGGACAACCGTCTCAGTCTCCCGTTGCCCCGCTTCTCCCACTGTCTTCTTTTTCTCCTTCTTCTCGTCCTCCCTTACAGCTCTAATCACTTCTTCAACAACAGCCTCTTTCACCGAGGCTCTTAAATTAGCACTCTCATCACCACCTTCCTGGTGATGAGTCTCGGGCTCTTCAGGTGCCCTCTCTACAGCCTTAGCACCACCTCTTGTGGCACGCGGTCCAGTACCACGTCCACCACGACCTCCACCTCTTGAAGCTTTCGAAGATCTACCACCAGCCAACCTCTAAACACACTATAAGATTCAAACACCAACACGGTCATTCAAGGTAATAGCTCAGTTTATGTCTAGTATAGTAAGTCCCTAATTACAGTGGCCAGTTGTGATTAGCCACTTACTTTACTCTTCATACCCCAAGCATTTCCTATCCTGACTACATTAGTATAAAAATCTACTAAAAGCACATAAAACAGATAACATGCGCACATAATACAGGTTAATCATTAAAGAAGGTACATGATGGCACGTAGCTACTTGGGCTGGTATCCTTCCATTTGTCCCATTTTCAGTTTAAGTTTAGGTTTATTGGAAAATATTTACCCATTTCTCTTAAACTTTGGCTTTGATACCAACTTGTAAGGGCCCCGTTCCCGAGACACTCACAGTTGGACAATCATCGCACATATTACCTCAAAATCACATAAAATCTATTTAACATTTGCAGCGGAAAAATTTTAACGAAACCATTTCATATATTAACAATTACTGTTTACAACATCATTACATTACAAATCATTGGCTGGTTTCATTACTACACAAAATGGATGCCAACCAAAATCATTGCCAAGTAGCTTCACCCCGTGCCATCCTCAGCAACCTTTACCTGCCAACTGAAAATGCATAAAAGTCAGCGTTGCTGAGTGAGTTCTAGTTTTATGAAAACATTTATATTACCTTCCATTCGTTAAAAACATTTTTATACTTTCGCATGTGATCACACATTATACATACACATAGATAATAGCATTATTATCTTCCGTCATCGTTCTTTTTCGTACTTATCGCACGTTTCGTACATTTCGCACGTTACATTATCTTTCACTTCTATCTAGGTCCTGTCATATACTAAACCCCCCTCTTGGGCACGAAGCCAACTAATCTAGGGTTGAGTGACAAGGACCCCGTTTCGCACGTATGGAATAGTCATCAAGACTGATCCCTGTGTGTGTGAATCCCTCATGGGGCAACCAAGATCGCACGCTGTATGACACACAGTTGAGCTGACAACTCTCAAGGAGTTGTGAACCTCCTTACATTTTACTTGCAAGACTTTCATTTGTTCATTCATTATGTTCCACTTTCATTATCTTAGATCTTTCACTTCGTTAAGATAATACTTTTCATCCATTAACATAATCACACCATGTAAGGCCACGGAGAAATACATAATAGGAACATAAAGAAAACAGGCCACAAACATATATAACATCAACATACAATCATCACATATCAACCCCGGGAACATCCCAAGTCATAGCCTAAAAGTCCTTCTTCCCGAAAAATTTCAGAAAATTTTCTAAGTCTTAGGCGCATGAGCATTATGCAGGCGCAGGAGCACTATGCGGGCGCATGAATACTTAGGCGCATGGGCGACTCAGGCGCATGGGCACTATTTGAGTGCACGGCCAACACTTAGGCGTCTGGACAACTTTCTAGGCGCATGGGTACTATGCAGGCGCATGAGCCTGGTTTAGGCGCATGGACACTTAGGCGTTTTAGCAGACTTAGACGCATGGCATACTTAGGCTCCTGGGCATAATTCTAGGCGCATGGGCACTATTTGTGCGCATGAACCTTGGTCGTTTGGCTACTGTTTGGGCGCACGATCTCAGGCGCTTGGGCACTTAGGCGCATGGCCGACTACTTTTCTAACTACCATCATTTCAGACCCAAAATAACCAATTTAACCTGTTCTAGCCTAGCTTCTAACATACTAAGCATCAAACAAGCATAAAACATGCACATAACCACAAACCATCCCAAACATAGACCCTCCCACAACAGGGCGCACACATATACATACGGGTACACACCCAAATTTTTAAAAAACGAGTAAGCATGCATTTCCAGCCCCAAATCAGTTAAAACATGAAAAAACGAGGATCTAGAACTGACCTCTTGCAACTTCCGAGTAAGACTTCCTTCAAACCCGAATGCTTATGAGTTCAAACACCTAAAACACCAAAACCGAACACACATACAAGCACATAAGCACACACCTGAAGTTGAAAATCAGTCAAGAACACCCTGAAAATCAGGAAACTAACCTGAATTCAGCCTCTTCTTCTTCCTCTCTCTAAAACCAAAAAGAATTCTCTGCTTTCCCTCTCTAGAAAATCGACAGAAAGATGGTACAGGGGTCATGGGCGGCCATGACCACCTTTTGAACGGATTAAATACCAACTTTGTCCCATGTGCAACTTTAAACCCTCAACTTGGGTTATTTTGCTTTTCTTTTCTTTTTCTTCACTTTTCTCTTCTTTTAAAATTTCCGGGTGTTACATACTTTGTCATGTTAGCTTGATTTAGTTCTTTTTAATCCATCATACATTGTGTTTCTTGTTTGACAACTGTTTACTTTCATTCCATCACTGTAATGTGATTCTCCATTCTTATTGATTTCAAGGGTCGTTCGTGTAGTTTCGTGCTTGGTTTTGGTTTTGTTCAAACAATTGGCTCTATGTTTCATTTTTGATTAAATAGTGTGATTCTATTGATTATTCTAATCGAATTTGATTAGATTAATTTAGTAGTGCGTTAAAAAGACATGAGAATCAAATCTTTATAGCATTGGAGGTTGTTATGAAAAGCGAAAAGCTATCCACGCGAAAACTATTGTTGATTAATTTTGTCGTATAACAAGTTTCTTTCCTATGTATTTTTCTTAAACTTTCGTGAATACTTTAATGCACTAATCTGTACTTGCAAAATTTGATTAAACTACAAGAAAATCTTATTTACTTTGTCGTGTTAGCTTGATTGAGTTCTTTTCTATCGATCATACATTGTGTTTCTTGTTTGACAACTGTTTACATTCATTCCATCAATTTAATTTGATTCTCCATTCTTATTGATTTCAAGGGTCGTTCGTGTGGTTTCGTGTTCGGTTTTGGTTTTGTTCAAACAATAGGCTCTGTGTTTCATTTTTGATAAATTAGTGTGATTCTATTGATTATTATAATCAAATTTGATTAGATTAGTTTAGTAGTGCGTTAAAAAGGCAAGAGAATCAAATATTTATAGCATTGGAGGTTGTTATGAAAAGCGAAAAGCTATCCACGCGAGAACTATTGTTGATTAATGTTGTCGTATAACTAGTTCCTTTCCTATGTATTTTACTTAAACTTTCGTGAATACTTTAATGCACTAATCTGTAGTTGCACAATTTGATTAAACTAGAAGAAAATCTTATTCACTTTCTCATGTTAGCTTGATTGAGTTCTTTTTAGTCGATCATACATTGTGTTTCTTGTTTGACAACTGTTTACTTTCATTCCATCACAGTAATGTGATTCTCCATTCTTATTGATTTCAAGGGTCGTTCATGTGGTTTCGTGTTCAGTTTAGGTTTTGTTCAAACAATTTGCTCTATGTTTCATTTTTGATTAATTAGTGTGATTCCATTGATTATTATAATCAAATTTGATTAGATTTGTTCAGTAGTGCGTTAAGAAGGCATGAGAATCAAATCTTTATAGCAATGTAGGCTGACATGAAAAGCGAAAAGCTATCCACGCGAGAACTGTTGCACATTTATGTTTTCGTATAACTACTTCCTTTCCCATGTATTTACTTAAACTTTAGTGAATACTCTAATCGACTAATCTATAGTTGTACAATTTGATTAAACTACACGAAAATGTTATTTACTTTGTCATGTTAGCTTGATTTAGTTCTTTTTAATCCATCAAACATTGTGTTTCTTGTTTGACAACTGTTTACCTTCATTCCATCACTGTAATGTGATTCTCCATTCTTATTGATTTCAAGGGTCGTTCGTGTAGTTTCGTGCTCGGTTTTGGTTTTGTTCAAACAATAGGCTCTATGTTTCATTTTTGATTAATTAGTGTGATTCTATTGATTCTTCTAATCGAATTTGATTAGATTAGTTTAGTAGTGCGTTAAAAAGGCCTGAGAATCAAATCTTTATAGCATTGGAGGTTGTTATGAAAAGCGAAAAACTATCCACGCGAAAACTATTGTTGAATAATTTTGTCGTATAACTAGTTCCTTTCCTATGTATTTTTCTTAAACTTTCGTGAATACTTTAATGCACTAATCTGTAGTTGCACAATTTTATTAAACTACAAGAAAATCTTATTTACTTTGTCATGTTAGCTTGATTGAGTTCTTTTCTATCGATCATACATTCTGTTTCTTGTTTGACAACTGTTTACATTCATTCCATCACTTTAATGTGATTCTCCATTCTTATTGATTTCAAGGGTCGTTCGTGTGGTTTCATGTTCGGTTTTGTTTTTGTTCAAACAATAGGCTCTATGTTTCATTTTTGATTAATTAGTGTGATTCCATTGATTATTATAATCAAATTTGATTAGATTAGTTCAGTAGTTCGATAAGAAGGCATGAGAATCAAATATTTATAGCATTGTAAGTTGTTATGAAAAGCGAAAAGCTATCCACGCGAGAACTGTTGTTGATTGATGTTTTCGTATAACTAGTTTCTTTCCCATTTATTTACTTAAATTTTCGTGAATACTTTAATACACTAATTTGTAGCTACTCAATTTGATTAAACTACAAGAAAATCTTATTTACTTTGTCATGTTAGCTTGATTGAGTTCTTTTTAATCGATTATACATTGTGTTTCTTGTTGGACAACTGTATACTTTCATTCCATCACTTTAATGTGATTCTCCATTCTTATTGATTTCAAGGGTCGTTCGTGTGGTTTCGTGTTCGGTATTGGTTTTATTCAAACAATAGGCTCTATGTTTCATTTTTCATTAATTAGTGTAATTCCATTGATTATTATAATAAAATTTGATTAGATTAGTTTAGTAGTGCGTTAAAAAGGCAAGAGAATCAAATCTTTATAGCATTGGAGGTTGTTATGAAAAGCGAAAAGCTATCCACACGAAAACTATTGTTGATTAATTTTGTCGTATAACTAGTTCCTTTCCTGTGTATTTTTCTTAAACTTTTGTGAATACTTTAATGCACTAATCTATAGTTGCACAATTTGATTAAACTACAAGAAAATCTTATTTACTTTGTCATGTTAGCTTGATTGAGTTCTTTTCTATCGATCATACATTGTGTTTCTTGTTTGACAACTGTTTACATTCATTCCATCACTTTAATGTGATTCTCCATTCTTATTGATTTCAAGGGTCGTTCGTGTGGTTTCGTGTTCGGTTTTGGTTTTGTTCAAACAATAGGCTCTATGTTTCATTTTTGATTAATTAATGTGATTTCATTGATTATTATAATCAAATTTGATTAGATTAGTTCAGTAGTTCGATAAGAGGGCATGAGAATCAAATCTTTATAGCATTGTAGGTTGTTATGAAAAGCGAAAAGCTATCCACGCGAAAACTATTGTTGATTAATTTTGTCGTATAACTAGTTCCTTTCCTATGTATTTTTCTTAAACTTTCGTGAATACGTTAATGCACTAATCTGTAGTTGCACAATTTGATTAAACTACAAGAAAATCTTATTTACTTTGTCATGTTAGCTTGATTGAGTTCTTTTCTATCGATCATACATTGTGTTTCTTGTTTGACAACTGTTTACATTCATTCCATCACTT
This sequence comes from Flaveria robusta, assembly GCA_025506415.1. Classification (NCBI taxonomy): domain Eukaryota; kingdom Viridiplantae; phylum Streptophyta; class Magnoliopsida; order Asterales; family Asteraceae; genus Flaveria; species Flaveria robusta. Next base: position 503,887 of record CM046463.1, read on the forward strand.
TAATGTGATTCTCCATTCTTATAGATTTCAAGGGTCGTTCATGTGGTTTCGTGTTCGGTTTTGGTTTTGTTCAAACAATAGGCTCTGTGTTTCATTTTTGATTAATTAGTGTGATTCTATTGATTATTATAATCAAATTTGATTACATTAGTTTAGTAGTGCGTTAAAAAGGCAAGAGAATCAAATCTTTATAGCATTGGAGGTTGTTATGAAAAGCGAAAAGCTATCCACGCGAGAACTGTTATTGATTGATGTTTTCGTATAACTAGTTTCTTTCCCATTTATTTACTTAAATTTTCGTGAATACTTTAATACACTAATCTGTAGCTACTCAATTTGATTAAACTACAAGAAAATCTTATTTACTTTGTCATGTTAGCTTGATTTAGTTCTTTTTAATCCATCATACATTGTGTTTCTTGTTTGACAACAGTTTACTTTCATTCCATCACTGTAATGTGATTCTCCATTCTTATTGATTTCAAGTGTCGTTCGTGTAGTTTCGTGCTTGGTTTTGGTTTTGTTCAAACAATAGGCTCTATGTTTCATTTTTGATTAATTAGTGTGATTCTATTGATTCTTCTAATCGAATTTGATTAGATTAGTTTAGTAGTGCGTTAAAAAGGCCTGAGAATCAAATCTTTATAGCATTGGAGGTTGTTATGAAAAGCGAAAAACTATCCACCCGAAAACTATTGTTGATTAATTTTGTCGTATAACTAGTTCCTTTCCCATGTATTTACTTAAACTTTTGTGAATACTCTAATTGTCTAATCTATAGTTGCACAATTTGATTAAACTACAAGAAAATCTTATTTACTTTGTCATGTTAGCTTGATTTAGTTCTTTTTAATCCATCATACATTGTGTTTCTTGTTTGACAACTGTTTACTCTCATTCCATCACTTAATGTGATTCTCCATTCTTATTGATTTCAAGGGTCGTTCGTGTGGTTTCGTGTTCGGTTTTGGTTTTGTTTAAACAATAGGCTCTAGGTTTCATTTTTGATTAATTAGTGTGATTCCATTGATTATTATGATCAAATTTGATGAGATTAGTTTAGTAGTGCGTTAAAAAGGCACGAGAATTAAATCTTTATAGCATTGGAGGTTATTTATCCACGCGAGAACTATTGTTGATTAATGTTGTCGTATAACTAGTTCCTTTCCTATGTATTTTACTTAAACTTTCGTGAATACTTTAATGCACTAATCTGTAGTTGCACAATTTGATTAAACTACAACAAAATCTTATTTACATTGTCATGTTAGCTTGATTGAGTTCCTTTTAATCGATCATACATTGCGTTTCTTGTTTGACAACTGCTTACTTCCATTCCATTACTGTAATGTGATTCTCCATTCTTATTGATTTCAAGGGTCATTCGTATGGTTTCGTGTTCGGTTTTGGTTTTGTTCAAACAATAGGCTCTATGTTTCATTTTTGATTAATTAGTGTGATTCCATTGATTATTATAATCAAATTTGATTTGATTAGTTTAGTAGCGCGTTAAAAAGGCATGAGAATCAAATCTTTATAGCATTGGAGGTTGTTATGAAAAGCAAAACGCTATCCACACGAGAACTATTGTTGATTAATGTTGTCGTATAACTAGTTCCTTTCCTAAGTATTTTACTTAAACTTTCGTGAATACTTTAATGCACTAATCTGTAGTTGCACAATTTGATTAAACTACAACAAAATCTTATTTACTTTGTCATGTTAGCTTGATTGAGTTCCTTTTAATCGATCATACATTGGGTTTCTTGTTTGACAACTGTTTACTTTCATTCCATCACTGTAATGTGATTCTCCATTCTTATTGATTTCATGGGTCCTTCGTGTGGTTTCGTGTTCGGTTTTGGTTTTGTTCAAACAATAGGCTCTATGTTTCATTTTTAATTAATTAGTATGATTCCATTGATTATTCTAATCAAATTTGATTAGATTAGTTCAGTATTGTGTTAAGAAGGCACAAGAGTCAGATCTTTATAGCATTGTAGGTTGCTATGAAAAGCAAAAAGCTCTCCACACGAGAACTATTGTTGATTAATGTTGTCGTATAACTAGTTCATTTCCTATGTATTTTACTTAATCTTTTGTGAATACTTTAATGCACTAATCTGTTGGTGCACAATTTGATTAAACTACAAGAAAATCTTATTTACTTTGTCATGTTAGCTTGATTGAGTTCTTTTTAACTGATCATACATTGTGTTTCTTGTTTGACAACTGTTTACTTTCATTCCATCACTGTAATGTGATTCTCCATTCTTATTGATTTCATGGGTCGTTCGTGTGGTTTCGTGTTCGGTTTTGGTTTTGTTCAAACAATAGGCTCTATATTTCATTTTTGATTAATTAGTGTGATTTCACTGATTATTATAATCAAATTTGATAAGATTAGTTTAGTAGTGCGTTAAAAAGGGATGAGAATCAAATCCTTATAGCATTGGAGGTTGTTATGAAAAGCGAAAAGCTATCCACGCGAGAGCAATTATTGATTAATGTTGTCCTATAACTAGTTCCTTTCCTATGTATTTTACTTAAACTTTCGTGAAAACTTTAATGCACTAATCTGTAGTTGCACAATTTGATTAAACTACAAGAAAATCTTATTTACTTTGTCATGTTAGCTTGATTGAGTTCTTTTTAACTGATCATACATTGTGTTTCTTGTTTGACAACTGTTTACTTTCATTCCATCACTGTAATGTGATTCTCCATTCTTATTGATTTCATGGGTCGTTCGTGTGGTTTCGTGTTCGGTTTTGGTTTTGTTCAAACAATAGGCTCTATATTTCATTTTTGATTAATTAGTGTGATTTCACTGATTATTATAATCAAATTTGATAAGATTAGTTTAGTAGTGCGTTAAAAAGGCATAAGAATCAAATCTTTATAGCATTGGAGGTAGTTATGAAAAACGAAAAGCTATCCACGCGAGAACTATTGTTGATTAATGTTGTCGTATAACTAGTTACTTTCCTTTGTATTTTACTTAAACTTTCGTAAATACTTTAATGCAATAATCTGTAGCTACACAATTTGATTAAACTACAAGAAAAAAACTTATTTACTTTGTCATGTTAGCTTCATTGAGTTCCTTTTAATCGATCATACATTGTGTTTCTTGTTTGACAATTGTTTACTTCCATTCCATCACTGTAATGTGATTCTCCATTCTTATTGATTTCAACGGTCGTTCGTGTCGTTTCGTGTTCGGTTTTGGTTTTGTTCAAACAATAGGCTCTATGTTTCATTTTTGATTAATTAGTGCGATTCCATTGATTATTATAATCAAATTTGATTAGATTAGTTCAGTAGTGCGGTAAGAAGGCATGAGAATCAAATCTTTATAGCACTGTAGGTTGTTATGAAAAGCGAAAAGCTATCCACGCGAAAACTGTTGTTGATTGATGTTTTCGTATAACTAGTTTCTTTCCCATTTATTTACTTTAACTTTCGTGAATACTTTAATACACAAATCTGTAGCTACTCAATTTGATTAAACTATAAGAAATTCTTATTTACTTTGTCATGTTAGCTTGATTGAGTTCCTTTTAATCGATCATACATTGTGTTTCTTGTTTGAAAACTGTTTACTTTCATTCCATCACTGTAATGTGATTCTCCATTCTTATTGATTTCAAGGGTCGTTCGTGTGGTTTCGTGTTCGGTTTTGGTTTTGTTCAAACAATTGGCTCTATGTTTCATTATTGATTAATTAGTGTGATTTCATTGATTATTATAATCAAATTTGATAAGATTAGTTTAGTAGTGCGTTAAAAAGGTATGAGAATCAAATCTTTATAGCATTGGAGGTTGTAATGAAAAGCGAAAAGCTATCCACGCGAGAACTATTGTTGATTAATGTTGTCGTATAACTAGTTCCTTTCGTATGTATTTTACTTAAACTTTCGTGAATACTTTAATGCACTAATCTGTAGTTGCATAATTTGATTAACTATAACAAAATCTTATTTACTTTGTCATGTTAGCTTGATTGAGTTCTTTTTAATCGATTATACATTGTGTTTCTTGTTTGACAACTGTTTACTTTAATTCCACCACTGTAATGTGATTCTCTATTGTTATTGATTTCAAGGGTCGTTCGTGTGGTTTCGTGTTCGGTTTTGGTTTTGTTCAAACAATAGGCTCTATATTTCATTTTTGATTAATTAGTGTGATTTCACTGATTATTATAATCAAATTTGATAAGATTAGTTTAGTAGTGCGTTAAAAAGGGATGAGAATCAAATCCTTATAGCATTGGAGGTTGTTAAGAAAAGCGAAAAGCTATCCACGCGAGAGCAATTATTGATTAATGTTGTCCTATAACTAGTTCCTTTCCTATGTATTTTACTTAAACTTTCGTGAAAACTTTAATGCACTAATCTGTAGTTGCACAATTTGATTAAACTACAAGAAAATCTTATTTACTTTGTCATGTTAGCTTGATTGAGTTCTTTTTAACTGATCATACATTGTGTTTCTTGTTTGACAACTGTTTACTTTCATTCCATCACTGTAATGTGATTCTCCATTCTTATTGATTTCATGGGTCGTTCGTGTGGTTTCGTGTTCGGTTTTGGTTTTGTTCAAACAATAGGCTCTATATTTTATTTTTGATTAATTAGTGTGATTTCACTGATTATTAAAATCAAATTTGATAAGATTAGTTTAGTAGTGCGTTAAAAAGGCATAAGAATCAAATCTTTATAGCATTGGAGGTAGTTATGAAAAACGAAAAGCTATCCACGCGAGAACTATTGTTGATTAATGTTGTCGTATAACTAGTTACTTTCCTATGTATTTTACTTAAACTTTCGTAAATACTTTAATGCAATAATCTGTAGCTACACAATTTGATTAAACTACAAGAAAAAATCTTATTTACTTTGTCATGTTAGCTTCATTGAGTTCCTTTTAATCGATCATACATTGTGTTTCTTGTTTGACAATTGTTTACTTCCATTCCATCACTGTAATGTGATTCTCCATTCTTATTGATTTCAACGGTCGTTCGTGTCGTTTCGTGTTCGGTTTTGGTTTTGTTCAAACAATAGGCTCTATGTTTCATTTTTGATTAATTAGTGCGATTCCATTGATTATTATAATCAAATTTGATTAGATTAGTTCAGTAGTGCGGTAAGAAGGCATGAGAATCAAATCTTTATAGCACTGTAGGTTGTTATGAAAAACGAAAAGCTATCCACGCGAAAACTGTTGTTGATTGATGTTTTCGTATAACTAGTTTCTTTCCCATTTATTTACTTTAACTTTCGTGAATACTTTAATACACAAATCTGTAGCTACTCAATTTGATTAAACTATAAGAAATTCTTATTTACTTTGTCATGTTAGCTTGATTGAGTTCCTTGTAATCGATCATACATTGTGTTTCTTGTTTGAAAACTGTTTACTTTCATTCCATCACTGTAATGTGATTCTCCATTCTTATTGATTTCAAGGGTCGTTCGTGTGGTTTCGTGTTCGGTTTTGGTTTTGTTCAAACAATTGGCTCTATGTTTCATTATTGATTAATTAGTGTGATTTCATTGATTATTATAATCAAATTTGATAAGATTAGTTTAGTAGTGCGTTAAAAAGGTATGAGAATCAAATCTTTATAGCATTGGAGGTTGTTATGAAAAGCGAAAAGCTATCCACGCGAGAACTATTGTTGATTAATGTTGTCGTATAACTAGTTCCTTTCGTATGTATTTTACTTAAACTTTCGTGAATACTTTAATGCACTAATCTGTAGTTGCATAATTTGATTAAACTATAACAAAATCTTATTTACTTTGTCATGTTAGCTTGATTGAGTTCTTTTTAATCGATCATACATTGCGTTTCTTGTTTGACAACTGCTTACTTCCATTCCATTACTGTAATGTGATTCTCCATTCTTATTGATTTCAAGGGTCATTCTTATGGTTTCGTGTTCGGTTTTGGTTTTGTTCAAACAATAGGCTCTATGTTTCATTTTTGATTAATTAGTGTGATTCCATTGATTATTATAATCAAATTTGATTTGATTAGTTTAGTAGCGCGTTAAAAAGGCATGAGAATCAAATCTTTATAGCATTGGAGGTTGTTATGAAATGCAAAACGCTATCCACGCGAGAACTATTGTTGATTAATGTTGTCGTATAACTAGTTCCTTTCCTAAGTATTTTACTTAAACTTTCGTGAATACTTTAATGCACTAATCTGTAGTTGCACAATTTGATTAAACTACAACAAAATCTTATTTACTTTGTCATGTTAGCTTGATTGAGTTCCTTTTAATCGATCATACATTGGGTTTCTTGTTTGACAACTGTTTACTTTCATTCCATCACTGTAATGTGATTCTCCATTCTTATTGATTTCATGGGTCCTTCGTGTGGTTTCGTGTTCGGTTTTGGTTTTGTTCAAACAATAGGCTCTATGTTTCATTTTTAATTAATTAGTATGATTCCATTGATTATTCTAATCAAATTTGATTAGATTAGTTCAGTATTGTGTTAAGAAGGCACAAGAGTCAAATCTTTATAGCATTGTAGGTTGCTATGAAAAGCAAAAAGCTCTCCACACGAGAACTATTGTTGATTAATATTGTCGTATAACTAGTTCATTTCCTATGTATTTTACTTAATCTTTTGTGAATACTTTAATGCACTAATCTGTTGGTGCACAATTTGATTAAACTACAAGAAAATCTTATTTACTTTGTCATGTTAGCTTGATTGAGTTCTTTTTAACTGATCATACATTGTGTTTCTTGTTTGACAACTGTTTACTTTCATTCCATCACTGTAATGTGATTCTCCATTCTTATTGATTTCATGGGTCGTTCGTGTGGTTTCGTGTTCGGTTTTGGTTTTGTTCAAACAATAGGCTCTATATTTCATTTTTGATTAATTAGTGTGATTTCACTGATTATTATAATCAAATTTGATAAGATTAGTTTAGTAGGGCGTTAAAAACGGATGAGAATCAAATCCTTATAGCATTGGAGGTTGTTATGAAAAGCGAAAAGCTATCCACGCGAGAGCAATTATTGATTAATGTTGTCCTATAACTAGTTCCTTTCCTATGTATTTTACTTAAACTTTCGTGAAAACTTTAATGCACTAATCTGTAGTTGCACAATTTGATTAAACTACAAGAAAATCTTATTTACTTTGTCATGTTAGCTTGATTGAGTTCTTTTTAACTGATCATACATTGTGTTTCTTGTTTGACAACTGTTTACTTTCATTCCATCACTGTAATGTGATTCTCCATTCTTATTGATTTCATGGGTCCTTCGTGTGGTTTCGTGTTCGGTTTTGGTTTTGTTCAAACAATAGGCTCTATGTTTCATTTTTAATTAATTAGTATGATTCCATTGATTATTCTAATCAAATTTGATTAGATTAGTTCAGTATTGTGTTAAGAAGGCACAAGAGTCAAATCTTTATAGCATTGTAGGTTGCTATGAAAAGCAAAAAGCTCTCCACACGAGAACTATTGTTGATTAATGTTGTCGTATAACTAGTTCATTTCCTATGTATTTTACTTAATCTTTTGTGAATACTTTAATGCACTAATCTGTTGGTGCACAATTTGATTAAACTGCAAGAAAATCTTATTTACTTTGTCATGTTAGCTTGATTGAGTTCTTTTTAACTGATCATACATTGTGTTTCTTGTTTGACAACTGTTTACTTTCATTCCATCACTGTAATGTGATTCTCCATTCTTATTGATTTCATGGGTCGTTCGTGTGGTTTCGTGTTCGGTTTTGGTTTTGTTCAAACAATAGGCTCTATATTTCATTTTTGATTAATTAGTGTGATTTCACTGATTATTATAATCAAATTTGATAAGATTAGTTTAGTAGGGCGTTAAAAAGGGATGAGAATCAAATCCTTATAGCATTGGAGGTTGTTATGAAAAGCGAAAAGCTATCCACGCGAGAGCAATTATTGATTAATGTTGTCCTATAACTAGTTCCTTTCCTATGTATTTTACTTAAACTTTCGTGAAAACTTTAATGCACTAATCTGTAGTTGCACAATTTGATTAAACTACAAGAAAATCTTATTTACTTTGTCATGTTAGCTTGATTGAGTTCTTTTTAAATTATCATACATTGTGTTTCTTGTTTGACAACTGTTTACTTTCATTCCATCACTGTAATGTGATTCTCCATTCTTATTGATTTCATGGGTCATTCGTGTGGTTTCGTGTTCGGTTTTGGTTTTGTTCAAACAATAGGCTCTATATTTCATTTTTGATTAATTAGTGTGATTTCACTGATTATTATAATCAAATTTGATAAGATTAGTTTAGTAGTGCGTTAAAAAGGCATAAGAATCAAATCTTTATAGCATTGGAGGTAGTTATGAAAAACGAAAAGCTATCCACGCGAGAACTATTGTTGATTAATGTTGTCGTATAACTAGTTACTTTCCTATGTATTTTACTTAAACTTTCGTAAATACTTTAATGCAATAATCTGTAGCTACACAATTTGATTAAACTACAAGAAAAAATCTTATTTACTTTGTCATGTTAGCTTCATTGAGTTCCTTTTAATCGATCATACATTGTGTTTCTTGTTTGACAATTGTTTACTTCCATTCCATCACTGTAATGTGATTCTCCATTCTTATTGATTTCAACGGTCGTTCGTGTCGTTTCGTGTTCGGTTTTGGTTTTGTTCAAACAATAGGCTCTATGTTTCATTTTTGATTAATTAGTGCGATTCCATTGATTATTATAATCAAATTTGATTAGATTAGTTCAGTAGTGCGGTAAGAAGGCATGAGAATCAAATCTTTATAGCACTGTAGGTTGTTATGAAAAGCGAAAAGCTATCCACGCGAAAACTGTTGTTGATTGATGTTTTCGTATAACTAGTTTCTTTCCCATTTATTTACTTTAACTTTCGTGAATACTTTAATACACAAATCTGTAGCTACTCAATTTGATTAAACTATAAGAAATTTTTATTTACTTTGTCATGTTAGCTTGATTGAGTTCCTTTTAATCGATCATACATTGTGTTTCTTGTTTGAAAACTGTTTACTTTCATTCCATCACTGTAATGTGATTCTCCATTCTTATTGATTTCAAGGGTCGTTCGTGTGGTTTCGTGTTCGGTTTTGGTTTTGTTCAAACAATTGGCTCTATGTTTCATTATTGATTAATTAGTATGATTCTATTGATTATTATAGTCAAATTTGATTAGATTGGTTTAGTAGTACACTAAAAAGGCATGAGAATCAAATCTTTATAGCATTGGAGGTTGTTATGAAAAGCGAAAAGCTATCCACGCGAGAACTATTATTGATTAACGTTGTCGTATAACTAGTTCCTTTCCTATGTATTTTACTTAAACTTTCGTGAATACTTTAATGTACTAATCTGTAGTTGCACAATTTAATTAAAATACAAGAAAATCTTATTCACTTTCTCATGTTAGCTTGATTGAGTTTTTTTTAATCGATCATACATTGTGTTTCTTGTTTGACAACTGTTTACTTTCATTCCATCATGTAAGGCACTGTTCCCGGAACACTCATAGTTGGACATTTATCGCGCATAATGTTTCAAATTCACTTAAAATCTATTAAACATTTGCAGCGGAAAAATTTAACGAAACCATTTCATATATTCATAATTACTGTTTACATCATTATTACATTACAAATCATCGTCTGGTTTCATTACTACACAAAATGGATGCCAACCAAAATCCTCGCCAAGTAGCTTCACCCCGTACCATCCTCAGCAACCATTACCTGCCAACTGAAAATGCATAAAAGTCAGCGTTGCTAAGTGAGTTCTAGTTTTATAATAGAAATAGTTTACTTTCGTTTAGAAAACATTTCTTTACTTTCATTCGTGATCATGCATCATACGAACATACAAAAAATATTTATTATTATCTTTCATCATCATTCATTATCGTACGTCATTCGTTCTTTCATCATTATCTTTCACTTTCATCTGGACCAATGCCATGTGCTATACCCCGACATTATGTACGAAGCTGGTTACTGGGCCTGAAGTCTATAAATAGACTCCTAACATTGTGCACAAAGCTGACTTCAATACCTGAGGCAAGCGACAAAGGTCCCATAGGTTTGGTCAATCACAAGGATTAGACCCCGTGTGCATCCTTCTGGGTTAGCTAAACCGCACACGGTTGAGCTAACACCCTTCATTGGGTGTGAACCTCCTTACGTTTGCTTGCAAGACTCTTCATTCTTTCTTTACGTTCCACTTTTCATTAACATTCACTTCCGCTTTCATTATATATATATACTTTACGTTATTATCATAATCACATCACGTAAAGCCACAGAATAATACATAATAGGAACATAAAAAAACAGGCCATAACATACATAACATCAGTGTAAAATCATCACATATCATCCCCGGAAACATCCCAAGTCTTAGTCTAAAAGTCCTTCTTTCCCCGAAAATTTCAGAAAATTTTCTAAGTCTTAGGCGCATGAGCACTATGCAGGCGCTCGGACACTATGTGGGCGCATGAATACTTAGGCGCATGGGTGACTCAGCCGCATGGGCACTATTTTGGCGCACGGCCAACACTTAGGCGCCTGGACAACTTTCTAGGCGCATGGGTACTATGCAGGCGCATGAGCCTGGTTTAGGCGCATGGGCACTTGGACGTTTGGCAGATTTAAACGCATGGAAACACTTAGGCTCCTGGGCATAATCCTAGGCGCATGGGCAATATTTGTGCGTACGAACCTTGGGCGTTTGGGTACTGTTTGGGCGCATGATCTCAGGCGCACGGGCACTTAGGCGCATGGCCAACTACTTCTCTAACTACCATCACTTTTCAGACCCAAAATCATCAATCAAACCTGTTCTAGCCTAGATTCTAACATACTGAGCATCTAACAAGCATGAAACCATGAACATAATCAAAATTTTCCCAAACATACACCCTCCCATCAGGGCACATACACATACATACGGGTACACACCCAAAATTTTATAAAAACATTTAAGCATGCATTTCCAGCCCCATATCAGTTAAAACATGTAAAAACGGGGATCTAGAACTCAACTCTTGCAACTTCCGAGTAGGACTTCCTTCAAACCCGAATGCTTATGAGTTCAAACACCTAAAAACACCAAAACACACAATCGAACACACATACAAGCACATAAGCACATACCCGAAGCTGAAATGCGGCCAAGAACACCCCATAAATCAGGAAACTAACCTGAATTCAGCCTCTTCTTCTTCCTCTCTCTAAAACCGAAGAGAATTCTGCTCTTTCTCTCACTAAAAATCGACAGGAAGATGGTACAGGGGTCATGGGCGGCCATGACCACCTTTTTGTCCCTTGTACCATTTTAACCCCTCAACTTGGGTTATTTTGCTATTCTTTCTTTTTCTTCACATTTCTTTTCTTTTAAAATTTTCGGGTGTTGCAAGCCCACCCTCCTTATATAGGTTTCATCCCCGAAACCTGTCATTCCTCGAACAACTGAGGATAATGCTGTCTCATCTCCTCCTCAGATTCCCATGTAGACTCGGATCCTTTTCTATGCTTCCACTGTACTCGCACCAAGGGAACCACTTTATTCCTTAGCCTCTTTTCTTTTCTGTCAATGATAGCCACTGGTTGCTCCACATAATTGAGCCGTTCGTCAACCTCAATGTCCTCTAGTGTCCTCATCAGCTAAGCACTTCCTCAGATGAGATACATGGAATGTTGGATGAATTCCACTTAACTCATGGGGCAACTCCAATCTATAGGCCACATCTCCTACTCGAGCAATGATTTGGAAAGGCCCTATGTACCTCGGGCTCAACATGCCCCGATTTCTAAACCGAATGATACCCTTCCAAGGTGAAACCTTCAACATAACTCTATCACCCACCTTGAATTCAATCGGTCTACGTCTTTTATCGGCATACGACTTCTGTCTATCTTTGGTTGCCTTCATAAAAGCTTTGATCTTTTTCAGTTTCTCAGTCGTAGCCTCAATCACCTCAATGCTTCCTAGCTCCTTCTGACCGATGTCACCCCAACATACGGGTGTCCTACACCTTCTACCGTATAGCATCTCATAGGGTGGCATACCAATACTGGCATGATAACTGTTGTTGTATGAGAATTCAGCTAACGGTAAGTGCTCATCCCAACTTCCTCCGAAGTCAATGACACTTGCCCGAAGCATATCCTCGAGAGTCTGAATAGTTCTTTCCGATTGACCATCCGTTTGAGGATGATAAGCCGTACTGATATGCAACCTCGTCCCCATCGCATCGTGAAATCTCTTCCAGAACTTGGGTGTAAACCGAGTGTCACGGTCAGACACAATAGACACCGGCACACCATGATGAGTCACGATCTCCTTGATGAACATATTTGCTAACCTCTCGGAGGAATACGTTTCACGGATCGGTAAGAAATGAGCGCTCTTCGTCAGACGGTCGACTATCACCCATATGGCATCATACCCCCTTGCCGTTCGCGGCAGTTTCGTAATAAAATCCATGGTGATATGCTCCCACTTCCACTCGGGTATATCCAAAGGTTGGATCTTCCCGTATGGCTTCTGATGTTCCGCCTTCACTTGCAAGCAAGTAAGGCACTTACTCACGTACTCCGCCACGTCACTCTTCATACCGGGCCACCAATAATCTTTCTTCATATCATGATACATCTTTGTAGCACCGGGATGAATGGAGTATCGAGTCTTATGAGCCTCGTCCATGATCTTCCCACGTAAATCTCCATAATGAGGAATCCACATTCGCCCAAATCGGGTTCTAACACCGAAAGTGTTTTCACCCAATTCCATGACTAGACCTCTCATCCTTTCGGAGTTAAGGCGATCTTATTTTAAGCCTCGTCTTGAAACTCCTTGACCTGCTTCATCACATCAGAGGTCATAATCAATTGATAAGCCTTCACCCGGATCGATTCAGGCCTCTCCTTTCGGCTAAAGGCGTCCGCCACTACGTTGGCTTTGCCTGGATGGTAATGGATCTCACAATCATACTCCTTAATGAGCTCCAACCATCGCCTCTACCTCATATTCAAATCCTTCTGCTCGAAGAAGTACTTCAAGCTCTTGTGATCGGTGAAGATAGTGCACTTCGTCCCATATAAATAGTGCCTCCAAATCTTCAATGCGAAGACCACAGCCGCCAACTCTAGATCATGAGTAGGGTAATTAACCTCATGAACTTTCAACTATCGGGATGCGTAAGCTATAACCTTCCCTCGCTGCATCAACACGCAACCCAACCCCAGATAAGAAGCATCGGAATAAACCGCCAAATCTTTGCTTCCTTCGGGTAATGACAAGACCGGAGCTTGCGTCAACCTCACTTTCAACTCCTCAAAAGCCTTCTCTTGCTCTTGACCCCATACATACTTCACGTCCTTACGGGTCAACTTAGTCAACGGAGAAGCTATCTTGGAGAAGTCTTGAATGAATATTCTATAATAGCCCGCCAATCCCAAGAAACTATAGATCTCGGATGGCGTCTTTGGAGACTTCCATTGCATCATAGCTTCTACCTTTGCTGGGTCGACCATGATTCCTTCGGAATTTACCACGTGACCCAAAAACTGAACTTCGTGCAACCAGAACGCGCACTTGGGGAACTTGGCATACAATTTCTCCCTTCTAAGCGTCTCCAATACTTCCCGAATGTGACCGGCATGCTCCTCCTCGCTCCTTGAATAAATCAGGATATCATCGATAAACACGATCACTGATTTATCCAACATCGGCCGGCACACTCGATTCATCAAATCCATGAAAGCAGCTGGCGCGTTGGTTAAACCAAAAGACATAACGAGAAACTCGTAGTGTCCATAACGCGTGTGAAAAGCTGTTTTAGGAATATCCTGCTCCTTCACTTTCAACTGATGATAACCTGATCGAAGATCTATTCTAGAAAACCAACTGGCACCTTGCAGCTTGATCAAACAAGTCGTCGATTCTGGGTAAAGGATATCGGTTCTTTCCCGTCAACTTGTTCAACTCACGGTAGTCGATGCGCATCCTCATGCTACCGTCCTTCTTCTTTACAAACAAAACCGGAGCACCCCAGGGAGAGATGCTCGGTCGAATAAACCCTTTATCCAACAGTTCTTGCAATTGAACCATCAGTTCCTTCATCTCTGTTGGAGCCAGTCGATACGGTGCCTTAGCGACAGGCTGAGCACCGGGCATCAAATCAATCTGGAACTCGATCTCATGGTCCGGTGGCACACCTGGTAAGCCTTCTGGAAACACTTCAGGAAAGTCACACACAACTGGTAAGGACAATGGTGGTGTTGACGTGTCCACATCCTACACATAAGCAAGGTAGGCACTACATCCACGTCTCATACACTTCCCCGCCACCGCCATCGAAATTACCTTCGAAATCGTAGTAACTCGATCACCGTAGATCGTCACCGAACTCCCGTTAGGCGCTATTAGTCGGATCATCTTCTTGCGACGCACGATATTTGATTCATAAGCCGCTAACCAGTCCATCCCTAGGACTACATCAAACCAGCCTAAAGTCATCACAAACAGTCTAGCAGGAAACCTATGACCTTCTAGCTCTATGTCACAATCTACTATTATATTAGAATCCTGGTAGACTTACCTATGGCAGTTTCTACATCAAAGGGCTCATCAATATTTCTACTTCTAACGGGCAAATTAGCACAGAAAGCAGCAAAAATAAAACTCTTACTAGCACCAAAATCAAATAACACAAAGGTAAGAGTTTGGTTTCCTAGAAACGTACCTGACATAACATTAGGGTCCGTCCTAGCCTCCTCCCGGGTCATCGTAAAGGCTCTGGTGCTCGCCTTCTGCCCTTCACTTCCGGTCGTCTTCCTTGCTCCAGAACTCTCCGCCCTCGGCTTCTTGCAGTCCCTGCTCAGATGGCCCTCTCCGCCACAGTTAAAACACCTCATCACCCGACAATTCTTTGCTCTGTGACCAGGCTTCCCACACTTGAAGCAGACGTTCGATCCCCATCTGCACTCTCCAGTATGTTCCCTTCCGCACTTACCACACCTCTTTGTCCCCTCACCAGAGGCGGTCACTTGCCGGTCATCCACCCTTGCAACCTTATTATGTGGAGCGACACCACCACGTCCAAACCGCTTCCCATTCCAGTTTCGGTCACTACCGCCACCTTTCTTGCTCACTTCAGCCTCTACTACCTCCCGCTCGTCATACAGCCTTCCCGCCAGATCAATCACTGACCTATACGTGCTCGGCCGGGCGGCGATCACGTGCCGGCGAATATGCGCCGGCAAACCTTGGATGTACCTCTTTATCTTTCGTGACATAGGTGTCACCTGATCTGGCACTAGTCGTGCCATCTCATTGAACTTTGTGGTATACTGTTGGTGCGTCATGGTTCCCGCCTCCAACTGTAGGAACTCTCTCTCAATCTTATCAAGTTCCCTATGAGGACAGAACTCCTCAATCACCAGCTTCTTCAGTTCATCCCAACTCATCTTTCCAATGGCCCTGCTACCCTCGACCTGGACAATATAGTCCCACCAGCACAAAGCCGAGTCCACAAATGAATGGGTAGCAAACTTCACTTTCTTGTCTTCCCTACACTCTCTGATATCAAGCACAGCTTCCATCTCTCTCACCCATCGATGGGCAGCAGCAGCGTTGCCATTGCCATCAAAAGTCGGGGGCTTGCATCTCTGGAATGCCCCATAAGTATAGCCCCGAGCTGTCCTTGGCACTGCTTCTTCCTCCTCCTCATCACTTGGGACAACCGTCTCAGTCTACCGTTGCCCTGCTTCTCCCGCGGTCTTCTCTTTCTCCTTCTTCTCATCCTCCTTTACAGCTCCAATCACTTCGACCACCACAGATGGCAGGATTGTCTGCATGACCTGATGAACTTCCTCAACAACAGCCTCTTTCACCGAGGCTTTTAGATTAGCACTCTCATCACCACCTTCCTGGTGTTGAGTCTCGAGCTCTTCAGGTGCCATTTCTGCAGCCTTAGCACCACCTCTTGTGGCCCGTGGTCCAGCACCACGTCCACCACGACCTCCTCCTCTAGAAGCTTTCGAAGATCTACCACCAACCATCCTCTAACACACTATAAGATTCAAACACCAACACGGTCATTCAAGGTAATAGCTCAGTTTATGTCGAGTATAGTAAGTCCCTAATTACCGTGGCCAGTTGTGATTAGCCACTTACTTTACCTTTCATACCCCAAGCATTTTCTATCCTGACTACATCAGTATTCAAATCTACTAAAAGCACATAAATCAGATAGCATGCGCACATAATACCGGTTAACATTAAAGAAAATACTTGATGGCACGTAGCTACTTGGGCTGGCATCCCTCCATTTGTCACATTTTCAGTTTACGTTTAGGTTTATTGGAAAATATTTACCCATTTCTCTTAAACTTTGGCTCTGATACCAACTTGTAACGCCCTGTTCCCGGAACACTCACAGTTGGACATTTATCGCACATAATGTTTCAAATTCATATAAAATCTATTAAACATTTGCAGCGGAAAAATTTAACGAAACCATTTCATATATTCATAATTACTGTTTACATCATTATTACATTACAAATTATCGTCTGGTTTCATTACTACACAAAATGTATGCCAACCAAAATCCTTGCCAAGTAGCTTCACCCCGTACCATCCTCAGCAACCATTACATGCCAACTGAAAATGCATAAAAGTCAGCGTTGCTGTGTGAGTTCTAGTTTTATAATAGAAATACTTTACTTTCGTTTAGAAAACCTTTCTTTACTTTCATTCGTGATCATGCATCATACGAACATGCAGATAATATTTATTATTATCTTTCATCATCATTCATTATCATACGTCATTCGTTCTTTCATCATTATCTTTCACTTTCATCTGGACCAATGCCATGTGCTATACCCCGACATTGTGCACGAAGCTGGTTACTAGGCCTGAAGTCTATAAATAGACTCCTAACATTGTGCATGAAGCTGACTTCAGTACCTGAGGCAAGCGACAAAGGTCCCATAGGTTTGGTCAATCACAAGGATTAGACCCCCGCGTGCATCCTTCTGGGTTAGCTAAACCACACACGGTTGAGCTAACACCCTTCAATGGGTGTGAACCTCCTTACGTTTGCTTGCAAGACTCTTCTTTCATTCTTTACGTTCCACTTTTCATTAACATTAACTTCCGCTTTCATTATATATATATACTTTACGTTATTATCATAATCACATCACGTAAAGCCACAGAATAATACATAATAGGAACATAAAAAAACAGGCCATAATATACATAACATCAGTGTAAAATCATCACATATCATCCCCGGAAACATCCCAAGTCTTAGTCTAAAAGTCCTTCTTTCCCTGAAAATTTCAGAAAATTTTCTAAGTCTTAGGCGCATGAGCACTATGCAGGCGCTCGGACACTATACGGGTGCATGAATACTTAGGCACATGGGTGACTCAGGCGCATGGGCACTATTTTGGCGCACGGCCAACACTTAGGCGCCTGGACAACTTTCTAGGCACATGGGTACTATGCAGGCGCTTGAGCCTGGTTTAGGCGCATGGGCACTTGGACGTTTGGCAGATTTAAACGCATGGAAATACTTAGGCTCCTAGGCATAATCCTAGGCGCATGGGCAATATTTGTGCGCACGAACCTTGGGCGTTTGGGTACTGTTTGGGCGCATGATCTTAGGCGCACGGGCACTTAGGCACATGGCCAACTACTTTTCTAACTACCATCACTTTTTAGACCCAAAATCATCAATCAAACCTGTTCTAGCCTAGATTCTAACATACTGAGCATCTAACAAGCATGAAACCATGAACATAATCAAAATTTTCCCAAACATATACCCTCCCATCAGGGCACATACACATACATACGGGTACACACCCAAAATTTTATAAAAACGTTTAAGCATGCATTTCCAGCCCTAAATCAGTTAAAACATGTAAAAACGGGGATCTAGAACTCACCTCTTGCAACTTTCGAGTAGGACTTCCTTCAAACCTGAATGCTTATGAGTTCAAACACCTAAAAACACCAAAACACACAATCGAACACACAAACAAACACATAAGCACATACCCGAAGCTGAAATGCGGCCAAGAACACCCCATAAATCAGGAAACTAACCTGAATTCAGCCACTTCTTTTTCCTCTCTCTAAAACCAAAGAGAATTCTGCTCTTTCTCTCACTAAAAATCGACAGAAAGATGGTACAGGGGTCATGGGCGGCCATGACCACCTTTTTGAAAATATTAATATAAAACTTTATCCCTTGTACCATTTTAACCCCTCAACTTGGGTTATTTTGCTATTCTTTCTTTTCCTTCACATTTCTTTTCTTTTAAAATTTCCGGGTGTTACACATCACAGTAACGTGATTCTCCATTCTTATTGATTTCAAGGGTCGTTCGTGTGGTTTCGTATTTGGTTTTGGTTTTGTTCAAACAATAGGGTCTATGTTTCATTTTTGATTAATTAGTGTGATTCCATTGATTATTATAATCAAATTTAATTAGATTAGTTTAGTAGTGCGTTAAAAAGGCATTAGAATCAAATCTTTATAGCATTGGAGGTTGTTATGAAGAGCGAAAAGCTATCCACATGAGAACTATTGTTGATTAATGTTGTCGTATAACTACTTCCTTTCCTATGTATTTTACTTAAACTTTCGTAAATACTTTAATGCACTAATCTGTAGCTACACAATTTGATTAAACTACAAGAAAATCTTATTTACTTTGTCATGTTAGCTTCATTAAGTTCCTTTTAATCGATCATACATTTTGTTTCTTGTTTGACAATTGTTTACTTCCATTCCATCACTGTAATGTGATTCTCCATTCTTATTGATTTCAAGGGTCGTTCGTGTGGTTTCGTGTTTGGTTTTGGTTTAGTTCAAACAATAGGCTCTATGTTTTAATTTTGATTAATTAGTGTTATTCCATTGATTATTATAATCAAATATGATTAGATTAGTTCAGTAGTGCGGTAAGAAGGCATGAGAATCAAATCTTTATAGCACTGTAGGTTGTTACGAAAAGAGAAAAGCTATCCACGCGAGAACTGTTGTTGATTGATGTTTTCGTATAACTAGTTTCTTTTCCACTTATTTACTCAAACTTTCGCGAATATTAAAACTTTAATACACTAATCTGTAGCTACTCAATTTGATTAAATTACAAGAAAATCTTATTTACTTTGTCATGTTAACTTGATTGAGTTCTTTTTAATCGATTATACATTATGTTTCTTGTTTGACAACTGTTTACTTTCATTCCATCACTGTAATTTGATTCTCCATTCTTATTAATTTCAAGGGTCGTTCGTGTGGTTTCGTGTTCGGTTTTGGTTTTATTCAAACAATAGGCTCCATGTTTCATTTTTTATTAATTAGTTTGATTCCATTGATTATTTTGATCAAGTTTGATTAGATTAGTTTAGTAGAGCGTTAAAAAGGCATGGGAATCAAATCTTTATAGCTTTGGAGGTTGCTATGAAAAGCGAAAAGCTATCCATGCGAGAACTATTGTTGATTAATGTTGTCGTATAACTAGTTCCTTTCCTATGTATTTTACTTAAACTTTCGTGAACACTTTAATGCACTAATCTGCAGTTGCACAATTTGATTAAACTACAAGAAAATCTTATTTACTTTCTCATGTTAGCTTAATTGAGTTCTTTTTAATCGATCATACATTGCGTTTCTTGTTTGACAACTGTTTACTTTAATTCCATCACGGTAATATGATTCTCCATTCTTATTGATTTCAAGGGTCGTTCGTGTGGTTTCGTGTTCGGTTTTGGCTTTGTTCAAACAATAGGCTCTATTTTTCATTTTTGATTAATTAGTGTGATTCCATTGATTATTATAATCAAATTTGATTAGATTAGTTCAGTAGTGCGATAAGAAGGCATGAGAATCAAATCTTTATACCACTGTAGGTTGTTGTGAAAAGCGAAAAGCTATCCACACGAGAACTGTTGTTGATTGATGTTTTCCTATAACTAGTTTCTTTCAAATTTATTTACTTAAACTTTTGTGAATACTGTAATACACTAATCTGTAGCTACTCAATTTGAATAAACTACAAGAAAATTTTATTTACTTTGTCATGTTAGTTTGATTGAGTTCTTTTTAATCAATTATACATTGTGTTTCTTGTTTGACAACTGTTTACTTTCATTCCATCACTGTAATGTGATTCTCCATTCTTATTCATTTCAAGGGTCGTTCGTGTGGTTTTGTGTTCGGTTTTGGTTTTATTCAAACAATAGGCTCTATGTTTCATTTTTGATTAATTAGTGTGATTTCATTGATTATTATGATCAAATTTGATTAGATTAGTTTAGTAGTGTGTTAAAAAGGCTTGAGAATCAAATCTTTATAGCATTGGAGGTTGTTATTAAAAAGCGAAAAGCTATCCACGCGAGAACTATTGTTGATTAATGTTGTGGTATAACTAGTTTCTTTCCTATGTATTTTACTTAAACTTTCTTAAATACTTTAATGCACTAATCTGTATTTGCACAATTTGATTAAACTACAAGAAAATCTTATTTACTTTTTCATGTTATCTTCATTGAGTTCCTTTTAATCGATCATACATTGTGTTTCTTGTTTGACAACTGTTTACTTCCATTCCATCACTATAATGTGATTCTCCATTCTTATTGATTTCAAGGGTCGTTCGTGTGGTTTCGTGTTCGGTTTTGGTTTTGTTCAAACAATAGGCTCAATGTTTCATTTTTGGTTAATTAGTGTGATTCCATTGATTATTATAATCAAATTTGATTAGATTTGTTAAGTAGTGCGTTAAGAAGTCATGAGAATAAAATCTTTATAGCATTGTAGGTTGTTATGAAAAGCGAAAAGCTATCCACACGAGAACTATTGTTGATTGATGTTGTCGTATAACTAGTTTCTTTCCTATGTATTTTACTTAAACTTTCGTAAATACTTTAATGCACTAATCTGTAGCTACACAATTTGATTAAACTACAAGAAAATCTTATTTACTTTGTCATGTTAGCTTTATTGAGTTCCTTTTAATCGATCATACATTGTGTTTCTTGTTTGACAATTGTTTACTTCCATTCCATCACTGTAATGTGATTCTCCATTCTTATTGATTTCAAGGGTCGTTCATGTGTTTTCGTGTTCGGTTTTGGTTTAGTTCAAACAATAGGCTCTATGTTTTATTTTTGATTAATTAGTGTGATTCCATTGATTATTATAATCAAATTTGATTAGATTAGTTCAGTAGTGCGGTAAGAAGGCATGAGAATCAAATCTTTATAGCACTGTAGGTTGTTATGAAAAGCGAAAAGCTATCCACGCGAGAACTGTTGTTGATTGATGTTTTCGTATAACTAGTTTCTATCCCACTTATTTACTTAAACTTTCGTGAATATTATAACATTAATACACTAATCTGTAGCTACTCAATTTGATTAAACTTCAAGAAAATCTTATTTACTTTGTCATGTTAGCTTGATTGAGTTCTTTTTAATCGCTTATACATTGTGTTTCTTGTTTGACAACTGTTTACTTTCATTCCATCACTGTAACATGATTCTCCATTCTTATTGATTTCAAGGGACGTTCGTGTGGTTTCGTGTTCGGTTTTGGTTTTATTCAAACAATAGGCTCTATGTTTCATTTTTGATTAATTAGTGTGATTCCATTGATTATTATGATCAAATTTGATTAGATTAGTTTAGTAGTGTGTTAAAAAGGCATGAGAATCAAATCTTTATAGCATTGTAGGTTGTTATGAAAAGCGAAAAGCTAACCACACGAGAACTATTGTTGATTAATGTTGTCGTATAACTAGTTCCTTTCCTATGTATTTTACTTAAACTTTCGTCAATACTTTAATGCACTAATCTGTAGCTACACAATTTGATTAAACTACAAGAAAATCTTATTTACTTTGTCATGTTAGCTTTATTGAGTTCCTTTTAATCGATCATACATTGTGTTTCTTGTTTGACAACTGTTTACTTCCATTCCATCACTGTAATGTGATTCTCCATTCTTATTGATTTCAAGGGTCGTTCGTGTCGTTTCGTGTTCGGTTTTGGTTTTGTTATAACAATAGGCTCTATGTTTCATTTTTGATTAATTAGTGTGATTCCATTGATTATTATAATCAAATTTGATTATATTAGTTCAGTAGTGCGATAAGAAGGCATGAGAATCAAATCTTTATAGCACTGTAGGTTGTTATGAAAAGCGAAAAGCTATCCACGCAAGAACTGTTGTTGATTGATGTTTTCCTAAAACTAGTTTCTTTCCCATTTATTTACTTAAAGTTTCGTGAATACTTTAATACACTAATCTGTAGCTACTTAATTTGAATAAACTATAAGAAAATCTTATTTGCTTTGTCATGTTAGCTTGATTGAGTTCTTTTTAATCGATTATACATTGTGTTTATTGTTTGACAACTGTTTACTTTCATTCCATCACTGTAATCTGATTCTCCATTCTTATTGATTTCAAGGGTCGTTCGTGTGGTTTCGTGCTCGGTTTTGGTTTTATTCAAACAATAGGCTCTATGTTTCATTTTTGATTAATTAGTGTGATTCCATTGATTATTATAATAAAATTTGATTTGATTAGTTTAGTAGCGCGTTAAAAAGGCATGAGAATCATCTTTATAGCATTGGAGGTTGTTATGACAAGCAAAACGCTATCCACGCGTGAACTATTGTTGATTAATGCTGTCGTATAACTAGTTTCTTTCCTATGTATTTTACTTAAACTTTCGTGAATACTTTAATGCACTAATCTGTAGTTGCACAATTTGATTAAACTACAAAAAAATCTTATTTACCTTCTCATGTTAGATTGATTAAGTTCTTTTTAATCGATCATACATTGTGTTTTTTGTTTGACAACTGTTTACTTCTATTCCATCACTGTAATGTGATTCTCCATTCTTATTGATTTCAAGGGTCGTTCCTGTGGTTTCGTGTTCGGTTTTGGTTTTATTCAAACAATAGGCTCTATGTTTCATTTTTGATTAATTAGTATTATTCCATTGATTATTATGATCAAATTTGATTTGATTAGTTTAGTAGCGCGTTAAAAAGGCATGAGAATCAAATCTATATAGCATTGGAGGTTGTTATGAAAAGCAAAACACTATCCACGCCAGAACTATTGTTGATTAATGTTGTCGTATAACTAGTTTCTTTCAAATTTATTTACTTAAACTTTCGTGAATACTTTAATACACTAATCTGTAGCTACTCAATTTGAATAAACTACAAGAAAATCTTATTTACTTTGTCATGTTAGCTTGATTGAGTTCTTTTTAATCAATTATACATTGTGTTTCTTGTTAGACAACTGTTTACTTTCATTCCATCACTATAATGTGATTCTCCATTCTTATTGATTTCAAGGGTCGTTCGTGTGGTTTCGTGTTCGGTTTTGGTTTTATTCAAACAATAGGCTCTATGTTTCATTTTTGATTAATTAGTGTGATTCCATTGATTATTATGATCAAATTTGATTAGATTAGTTTAGTAGTGTGTTAAAAAGGCATGAGAATCAAATCTTTATAGCATTCGAGTTTGTTATGAAAAGCGAAATGTTATCCACGCGAGAATTATTGTTGATTAATGTTGTCGTATAACTAGTTCCTTTCCTATGTATTTTACTTAAACTTTCGTGAATACTTTAATGCACTAATCTATAGTTGCACAATTTGATTAAACTACAAGAAAATCTTATTTACTTTGTCATGTTATCTTCATTGAGTTCCTTTTAATCGATCATACATTATGTTTCTTGTTTGACAACTGTTTACTTCCATTCCATCACTGTAATGTGATTCTCCATTCTTATTGATTTCAAGGGTCGTTCGTGTGGTTTCGTGTTTGGTTTTGGTTTTGTTCAAACAATAGTCTCAATGTTTCATTTTTGATTAATTAGTATGATTCCATTGATTATTATAATCAAATTTGATTAGATTTGTTCAATAGTGCGTTAAGAAGGCATGGGAATCAAATCTTTATAGCATTGTAGGTTGTTATGAAAAGCGAAAAGCTATCCACGCGAGAACTGTTGTTGATTGATGTTTTCGTATAACTAGTTTATTTCCCATTTATTTACTTAAACTTTCGTGAATACTTTAATACACTAATCTGTAGCTACACAATTTGATTAAACTACAAGAAAATCTTATTTACTTGGTCATGTTAGCATGATTGAGTTCCTTTTAATCGATCATACATTGTGTTTCTTGTTTGACAACTGTTTACTTCCATTCCATCACTGTAATGTGATTCTCCATTCTTATTGATTTCAAGGGTCGTTCGTGTCGTTTCGTGTTCGGTTTTGGTTTTGTAATAACAATAGGCTCTATGTTTCATTTTTGATTAATTAGTGTGATTCCATTGATTATTATAATCAAATTTGATTATATTAGTTCAGTAGTGCGATAAGAAGGTATGAGAATCAAATCTTTATAGCACTGTAGGTTGTTATGAAAAGCGAAAAGCTATCCACGCGAGAACTGTTGTTGATTGTTGTTTTCCTAAAACTAGTTTCTTTCCCATTTATTTACTTAAAGTTTCGTGAATACTTTAATACACTAATCTGTAGCTACTCAATTTGATTAAACTACAAGAAAATCTTATTTGCTTTGTCATGTTAGCTTGATTGAGTTCTTTTTAATCGATTATACATTGTGTTTCTTGTTTGACAACTGTTTACCTTCATTCCATCACTGTAATGTGATTCTCCATTCTTATTGATTTCAAGGGTCGTTCGTGTGGTTTCGTGCTCGGTTTTGGTTTTATTCAAACAATAGGCTCTATGTTTCATTTTTGATTAATTAGTGTGATTCCATTGATTATTATAATCAAATTTGATTTGATTAGTTTAGTAGCGCGTTAAAATGGCATGAGAATCAAATCTTTATAGCATTGGAGGTTGTTATGAAAAGCAAAACGCTATCCACGCGAGAACTATTGTTGATTAATGTTGTCGTATAAGTAGTTTCTTTCCTATGTATTTTACTTAAACTTTCGTGAATACTTTAATGCACTAATCTGTAGTTGCATAATTTGATTAAACTACAAAAATATCTTATTTACCTTCTCATGTTAGCTTGATTAAGTTCTTTTTAATCGATCATACATTGTGTTTCTTGTTTGACAACTGTTTACTGCCATTCCATCACCGTAATGTGATTCTCCATTCTTATTGATTTCAAGGGTCGGTCGTGTGGTTTCGTGTTCGGTTTTGGTTTTGTTCAAAGAATAGGCTCTATGTTTCATTTTTGATTAATTAGTGTGATTCCATTGATTATTATAATCAAATTTGATTAGATTTGTTCAGTAGTGCGTTGAGAAGGCATGAGAATCAAATCTTTATAGCATTGTAGGTTGTTATAAAAAGCGAAAAGCTATCCACGCGAGAACTGTTGTTGATTGATGTTTTCTTATAACTAGTTTCTTTCCCATTTATTTACTTAAACTTTCGTGAATACTTTAATACACTAATCTGTAGCTACACAATTTTATTAAACTACAAGAAAATCTTATTTACGTGGTCATGTTAGCTTGATTGAGTTCCTTTTAATCTATCATACATTGTGTTTCTTATTTGACAACTGTTTACTTCCATTCCATCACTGTAATGTGATTCTCCATTCTTATTGATTTCAAGGGTCGTTCGTGTGGTTTCGTGTTCGGTTTTGGTTTTGTTATAACAATAGGCTCTATGTTTCATTTTTGATTAATTAGTGTGATTCTATTGATTATTATAATCAAATTTGATTATATTAGTTCAGTAGTGCGATAAGAAGGCATGAGAATCAAATCTTTATAGCACTGTAGGTTGTTATGAAAAGCGAAAAGCTATCCACGCGAGAACTGTTGTTGATTTATGTTTTCCTAAAACTAGTTTCTTTCCCATTTATTTACTTTAACTTTCGTGAATACTTTAATACACTAATCTGTAGCTACACAATTTGATTAAACTATAAGAAAATCTTATTTACTTTGTCATGTTAGCTTCATTGAGTTCCTCTTAATCGATCATACATTGTGTTTCTTGTTTGACAACTGTTTACTTTCATTCCATCACTGTAATGTGATTCTCCATTCTTATTGATTTCAAGGGTCGTTCGTGTGGTTTCGTGTTCGGTTTTGGTTTTATTCAAACAATAGGCTCTATGTTTCATTTTTGATTAACTAGTGTCATTCCATTGATTATTATAATCAAATTTGATTAGATTAGTTTAGTAGTGCGTTAAAAAGGCATGAGAATCAAATCTTTATAGCATTGGAGGTTGTTATGAAAAGCGAAAAGCTATCCACGCCATAACTATTTTTGATTAATGTTGTCGTATAACTTGTTCCTTTCCTATGTATTTTACTTAAATTTTCGTGAATACTTTAATGCACTAATCTGTAGTTGCATAATTTGATTAAACTAAAAGAAAATCTTATTTACATTGTCATGTTAGCTTCATTGAGTTCCTTTTAATCGATCGTACAATATGTTTCTTGTTTGACAACTGTTTACTTCCATTCCATCACTGTAATGTGATTCTCCATTTTTATTGATTTCAAGGGTCGTTCGTGTGGTTTGGTGTTCGGTTTTGGTTTTGTCCAAACAATAGGCTCTATGTTTCATTTTTGATTAATTAGTGTGATTCCATTGATTATTATAATCAAATTTGATTAGATTAGTTTAGTAGTGCGTTAAAAAGGCATGAGAAACAAATCTTTATAGCATTGGAGGTTGTTATGAAATGCGAAAAGCTATCCACGCGAGAACTATTCTTGATTAATGTTGTCGTATAACTAGTTCCTTTCCTATGTATTTTACTTAAACTTTCGTGAATACTTTAATGCACTAATCTGTAGTTGCACAATTTGATTAAACTACAAGAAAATCTTATTTACTTTGTCATGTTAGCTTTATTGAGTTTCTTTTAATCGATCATACATTGTGTTTCTTGTTTGACAACTATTTACTTCCATTCCATCACTGTAATGTGATTCTCCATTCTTATTGATTTCAAGGGTCGTTCGTGTGATTTTGTGTTCGGTTTTGGTTTTCTTCAAACAATAGGCTCAATGTTTCATTTTTGATTAATTAGTATGATTCCATTGATTATTATAATCAAATTTGCTTAGATTTGTTCAATAGTGCGTTAAGAAGGCATGAGAATCAAATCTTTATAGCATTGTAGGTTGTTATGAAAAGCGAAAAGCTATCCACGCGAGAACTGTTGTTGATTGATGTTTTCGTATAACTAGTTTATTTCCCAGTTATTTACTTAAACTTTTGTGAATACTTTAATACACTAATCTGTAGCTATACAATTTGATTAAACTACAAGAAAATCGTATTTACTTGGTCATGTTAGCTTGATTGAGTTCCTTTTAATCGATCATACATTGTGTTTTTTGTTTGGCAACTGTTTACTTCCATTCCATCACTGTAATGTGATTCTCCATTCTTATTGATTTCAAGGGTCGTTCGTGTGGTTTCGTGTTCGGTTTTGGTTTTGTTATAACAATAGGCTCTATGTTTCATTTTTGATTAATTAGTGTGATTCCATTGATTATTATGATCAAATTTGATGAGATTAGTTTAGTAGTGCGTTAAAGAGGCACGAGAATTAAATCTTTAAAGCACTGTAGGTTGTTATGAAAAGCGAAAAGCTATCCACGCGAGAACTGTTGTTGATTGATGTTTTCCTAAAACTAGTTTCTTTCCCATTTATTTACTTAAAGTTTCGTGAATACTTTAATACACTAATCTGTAGCTACTCAATTTGATTAAACTACAAGAAAATCTTATTTGCTTTGTCATGTTAGCTTGATTGAGTTCTTTTTAAACTATTATACATTGTGTTTCTTGTTTGACAACTGTTTACCTTCATTTCATCACTGTAATATGATTCTCCATTCTTATTGATTTCAAGGGTCATTCGTGTGGTTTCGTGCTCGGTTTTGGTTTTATTCAAACAATAGGCTCTATGTTTCATTTTTGATTAATTAGTGTGATTCCATTGATTATTATAATCAAATTTGATTTGATTAGTTTAGTAGCGCGTTAAAAAGGCATGAGAATCAAATCTTTATAGCATTGGAGGTTTTTATGAAAAGCGAAAAGCTATCCACGCGAGAACTGTTGTTGATTGATGTTTTCGTATAACTAGTTTCTTTCCCATTTATTTACTTAAACTTTCGTGAATACTTTAATACACTAATCTATAACTACACAATTTGATTAAACTACAAGAAAATCTTATTTACTTGGTCATGTTAGCTTGATTGAGTTCCTTTTAATCGATCATACATTGTGTTTCTTGTTTGACAACTGTTTACTTCCATTCCATCACTGTAATGTGATTCTCCATTCTTATTGATTTCAAGGGTCGTTCGTGTGGTTTCGTGTTTGGTTTTGGTTTTGTTATAACAATAGGCTCTATGTTTTATTTTTGATTAATTAGTGTGATTCCATTGATTATTATAATCAAATTTGATTATATTAGTTTAGTAGTGCGATAAGAAGGCATGAGAATCAAATCTTTATAGCACTGTAGGTTGTTATGAAAAGCGAAAAGCTATCAACGCGAGAACTAGTGTTGGTTGATGTTTTCGTATAACTAGTTTCTTTCCCATTTATTTACTTTAACTTTCGTGAATGCTTTAATACACTAATCTGTAGCTACACAATTTGATTAAACTACAAGAAAATCTTATTTACTTTGTCATGTGAGCTTCATTGAGTTCCTCTTAATCGATCATACATTGTGTTTCTTGTTTGACAACTGTTTACTTTCATTCCATCACTGTAATGTGATTCTCCATTCTTATTGATTTCAAGGGTCGTTCGTGTGGTTTCGTGTTTGGTTTTGGTTTTGTTATAACAATAGGCTCTATGTTTTATTTTTGATTAATTAGTGTGATTCCATTGATTATTATAATCAAATTTGATTATATTAGTTTAGTAGTGCGATAAGAAGGCATGAGAATCAAATCTTTATAGCACTGTAGGTTGTTATGAAAAGCGAAAAGCTATCACGCGAGAACTAGTGTTGGTTATGTTTTTCGTATAACTAGTTTCTTTCCCATTTATTTACTTTAACTTTCGTGAATGCTTTAATACACTAATCTGTAGCTACACAATTTGATTAAACTACAAGAAAATCTTATTTACTTTGTCATGTTAGCTTCATTGAGTTCCTCTTAATCGATCATACATTGTGTTTCTTGTTTGACAACTGTTTACTTTCATTCCATCACTGTAATGTGATTCTCCATTCTTATTGATTTCAAGGGTCGTTCGTGTGGTTTCGTGTTCGATTTTGGTTTTATTCAAACAATAGGCTCTATGTTTCATTTTTGATTAATTAGTGTGATTCCATTGATTATTATAATGAAATTTCATTAGATTGGTTTAGTAGTGCGTTAAAAAGGCATGAGAATCAAATCTTTATAGCATTGGAGGTTGTTATGAAAAGCGAAAAGCTATCCACGCCAGAACTATTGTTGATTAATGTGTCGTATAACTAGTTCCTTTCCTATGTATTTTACTTAAATTTTCGTGAATGCTTTAATGCCCTAATCTGTAGTTGCATAATTTGATTAAACTACAAGAAAATCTTATTTAAATTGTCATGTTAGCTTCATTGAGTTCCTTTTAATAGATCATACAATAAGTTTCATGTTTGACAACTGTTTACTTCCATTCCATCACTGTAATGTGATTCTCCATTCTTATTGAACTCAAGGGTCGTTCGTGTGGTTTGGTGTTCGGTTTTGGTTTTGTCCAAACAATAGGCTCTATGTTTCATTTTTGATTAATTAGTGTGATTCCATTGATTATTATGATCAAATTTGATTAGATTAGTTTAGTAGTGCGTTAAAAAGGCATGAGAATCAAATTTTTATAGCACTGTAGGTTGTTATGAAAAGCGAAAAGCTATCCACACGAGAACTATTGTTGATTGATGTTTTCATATAACTAGTTTCTTTCAAATTTATTTACTTAAACTTTGGTGAATACTTTAATACACTAATCTGTAGCTACTCAATTTGATTAAACTACAAGAAAATCTTATTTACTTTGTCATGTTAGCTTGATTGAGTTCTTTTTAATCAATTATACATTGTGTTTCTTGTTTGACAATTGTTTACTTTCATTCCATCACTGTAATGTGATTCTCCATTCTTATTGATTTCAAGGGTCGTTCATGTGGTTTCGTGTTCAGTTTTGGTTTTATTCAAACAATAGGCTCTATGTTTCATTTTTGATTAATTAGTGTGATTCCATTGATTATTATTTAGATTAGTTTAGTAGTGCGTTAATTAAAAAGGCATGAGAATCAATCTTTATAGCATTGGAGGTTTTATGAAAGCGATAAAGCTATCCACGCGGAACTATTGTTGATTAATGTTTCGTATAACTAGTTCCTTTCCTATGTATTTACTTAAACTTTCGTGAATAGTTTAATGCACTAATCTGTAGTTGCACTATTGATTAACTACAAGAAATCTTATTTACTTTGTCATGTTAGCTTCATTGAGTTCCTCTAATCAATCATACATTGTGTTTCTTGTTTGACAACTGTTTACTTTCATTCCATCACTGTAATGTGATTCTCCATTCTTATTGATTTCAAGGGTCGTTCGTGTGGTTTCGTGTTCGATTTTGGTTTTATTCAAACAATAGGCTCTATGTTTCATTTTTGATTAATTAGTGTGATTCCATTGATTATTATAATGAAATTTCATTAGATTGGTTTAGTAGTGCGTTAAAAAGGCATGAGAATCAAATCTTATAGCATTGGAGGTTTTATGAAAAGCAAAAGCTATCCACGCCAGAACTATTGTTGATTAATGTTGTCGTATAACTAGTTCCTTTCCTATGTATTTTACTTAAATTTTCGTGAATACTTTAATGCCCTAATCTGTAGTTGCATAATTTGATTAAACTACAAGAAAATCTTATTTAAATTGTCATGTTAGCTTCATTGAGTTCCTTTTAATAGATCATACATAAGTTTTCATGTTTGACAACTGTTTACTTCCATTCCATCACTGTAATGTGATTCTCCATTCTTATTGAACTCAAGGGTCGTTCGTGTGGTTTGGTGTTCGGTTTTGGTTTTGTCCAAACAATAGGCTCTATGTTTCATTTTTGATTAATTAGTGTGATTCCATTGATTATTATGATCAAATTTGATTAGATTAGTTTAGTAGTGCGTTAAAAAGGCATGAGAATCAAATTTTTATAGCACTGTAGGTTGTTATGAAAAGCGAAAAGCTATCCACACGAGAACTATTGTTGATTGATGTTTTCATATAACTAGTTTCTTTCAAATTTATTTACTTAAACTTTGGTGAATACTTTAATACACTAATCTGTAGCTACTCAATTTGATTAAACTACAAGAAAATCTTATTTACTTTGTCATGTTAGCTTGATTGAGTTTCTTTAATCATTATACATTGTGTTCTTGTTTGACAATGTTTACTTTCATTCCATCACTGTAATGTGATTCTCCATTCTTATTGATTTCAAGGGTCGTTCATGTGTTTCGTGTTCAGTTTTGGTTTTATTCAAACAATAGGCTCTATGTTTCATTTTGATTAATTAGTGTGATTCCATTGATTATTATTTAGATTAGTTTAGTAGTGCGTTATTAAAAAGGCATGAGAATCAAATCTTTATAGCATTGGAGGTTTTATGACAAGCGATAAGCTATCCACGCGAGAACTATTGTTGATTAATGTTGTCGTATAACTAGTTCCTTTCCTATGTATTTACTTAAACTTTCGTGAATAGTTTAATGCACTAATCTTAGTTGCACTATTTGATTAAACTACAAGAAAACTTATTTACTTTGTCATGTTAGCTTCATTGAGTTCCTCTTAATCAATCATACATTGTGTTTCTTGTTTGACAACTGTTACTTTCATTCCATCACTGTAATGTGTTCTCCATTCTTATTGATTTCAAGGGTCGTTCGTGTGGTTTCGTGTTCGATTTTGGTTTTATTCAAACAATAGGCTCTATGTTTCATTTTTGATTAATTAGTGTGATTCCATTGATTATTATAATGAAATTTCATTAGATTGGTTTAGTAGTGCGGTAAAAAAGCATGAGAATCAAATCTTTATAGCATTGGAGGTTGTTATGAAAGCAAAAGCTATCCACGCCAGAACTATTGTTGTTTGTTGTCGTATAACTAGTTCCTTTCCTATGTTTTTCTTAAATTTTCGTGAATACTTTAATGCCCTAATCTGTAGTTGCATAATTTGATAAACTACAAGAAAATCTTATTTACATTGTCATGTTAGCTTCATTGAGTTCTTTTAATAGATTATACAATAAGTTTCATGTTCAACTGTTTACTTTCCATTTCATCACTGTAATGTGATTCTCCATTCTTACTGATTTCAAGGGTCGTTCGTGTGGTTTGGTGTTCGGTTTTTGTTTTGTCCAAACAATAGGCTCTATATTTCATTTTTGATTAATTAGTGTGATTCCATTGATTATTATGATAAAATTTGATTAGATTAGTTTAGTAGTGCGTTAAAAAGGCATGAGAATCAAATTTTATAGCACTGTAGTTGTTATGAAAAGCGAAAAGCTATCCACGCGAGAACTGTTGTTGATTGATGTTTCATATAACTAGTTTCTTTCAAATTTATTTACTTAAACTTTCGTGAATACTTTAATACCTAATCGTAGCTACTCAATTTGATTAAACTACAAGAAATCTTATTTACTTTGTCATGTTAGCTTGATTGAGTTCTTTTTAATCAATTATACATTGTGTTTCTTGTTTGACAATGTTTACTTTCATTCCATCACTGTAATGTGATTCTCCATTCTTATTGATTTCAAGGGTCGTTCATGTGGTTTCGTGTTCGGTTTTGTTTTATTCAAACAACAGCTCTATGTTTCATTTTTGATTAATTAGTGTGATTCCATTGATTATTATAATCAAATTTGATTAGATTAGTTTAGTAGTGCGTTAATTAAAAAGGCATGAGAATCAAATTTTATAGCATTGGAGTTTTATGAAACGATAAGCTATCCACGCAGAACTATTGTTGATTATGTTGTATAACTAGTTTAATTTCCTAAATTTCGTTTCTTATGTATTTTACTTACTTTCGGAATACCACTAATCTGTAGTTGCACTATTTGATTAAACTACAAGAAATCTTATTTACTTTGTCATGTTAGCTTCATTGAGTTCCTTTTAATCGATCATACATTGTGTTTCTTGTTTGACAACTGTTTACTTCCTTCCATCCATCACTGTAATGTGATTCTCCATTCTTATTGATTTCATGGGTCGTTCGTGTGGTTTCGTGTTCGGTTTTGGTTTTGTTCAAACAACAGGCTCTATGTTTCATTTTTGATTAATTAGTGCAATTCCATTGATTATTATAATCAAATTTGATTAGATTTGTTCAGTAGTGTGTTAAGAAGGCATGAGAATCAAATCTTTATTGAATTGTAGGTTGTTATGAAAAGCGAAAAGCTATCCACGCGAGAACTGTTGTTGATTGATGTCTTCATATAACTAGTTTCTTTCCCATTTATTTACTTAAAGTTTCATGAATACTTTAATACACTAATCTGTAGCTACATAATTTGAATAAACTATAAGAAAATCTTATTTACTTGGTCATGTTAGCTTGATTGAGTTTCTTTTAATAGATCACACATTGTGTTTCTTGTTTGACAACTGTTTACTTCCATTCCATCACTGTAATGTAATTCTCCATTTTTATTGATTTCAAGGGTCGTTCGTGTGGTTTCGTGTTCGGTTTTGGTTTTGTTATAACAATAGGCTCTATGTTTCATTTTTGATTAATTAGTGTGATTCCATTGATTGTTATAATCAAATTGATTATATTAGTTCAGTAGTGCGATAAGAAGGCATGAGAATCAAATCTTTATAGCATTGTAGGTTGTTATGAAAAGCGAAAAGCTATCCACGCGAAAACTGTTGTTGATTTATGTTTTCCTAAAACTAGTTTCTTTCCTATTTATTTACTTAAACTTTCATGAATACTTTAATACACTAATCAGTAGCTACTCAATTTGATTAAACTACAAGAAAATCTTATTTGCTTTGTCATGTTAGCTTGATTGAGTTCTTTTTAATCGATTATACATTGTGTTTCTTGTTTGACAACTGTTTACTTTCATTCCATCACTGTAACGTGATTCTCCATTCTTATTGATTTCAAGGGTCGTTCGTGTGGTTTCGTGATCGTTTTGGTTTAATTCAAACAATAGGCTCTATGTTTCATTTTTGATTAATTAGTGTGATTCCATTGATTATTATAATCAAATTTCATTAGAGTAGTTTAGTAGTGCGTTAAAAAGGCATGAGAATCAAATCTTTATAGCATTGGCGTTGTTATGAAAAGCAAACGCTATCCACGCGAGAACTATTGTTGATTAATGTGTCGTATAACCAGTTTCTTTCCTATGTATTTACTTAAACTTTCGTGAATACTTTAATGCACTATTTTAGTTGCACAATTTGATTAAACTACAAAAAATCTTGAGTTCTTTTCATCGATCATACATTGTGTTTCTTGTTTGACATACTTTTTACTTGTTACACTGTTACTTCTGCCATTCCATCACTTTAATGTGATTCTCCATTCTTATTGATTTCTAGGGTCGTTCGTGTGGTTTCGTGTTCGGTTTTGGTTTTGTTCAAACAATAGGCTCTATGTTTCGTTTTTGATTAATTAGTGTGATTCCATTGATTATTTTAATCAAATTCGATTAGATTAGTTCAGTAGTGCGATAAGAAGGCATGAGAATCAAATCTTTATAGCATTGTAGGTTGTTATGAAAAGCGAAAAGCTATCAACGTGAGAACTGTTGTTGATTGATGCTTTCGTATAACTAGTTTCTTTCCCATTTATTTACTTAAACTTTATTAAATACTTTAATACACTAATCTGTAGCTACACAATTCGATTAAACTACACTAAAATCTTATTTACTTTGTCATGTTAGCTTCATTGAGTTCTTTTTAATCGATCATACATTGTGTTTCTTGTTTGACAACTGTTTACTTTCATTTCATCACTGTAATGTGATTCTCTATTCCTATTGATTTCAAGGGTCGTTCGTGTGGTTTTGTGTTCGGTTTTGGTTTTATTCAAACAATAGGCTTTATGTTTCATTTTTGATTAATTAGTGTGATTCCATTGATTATTATAATCAAATTTGATTATATTAGTTTAGTAGTGCGTTAAAAAGGCATAAGAATCAAATCTTTATAGCATTGGAGGTTGTTATGAAAGCGAAAAGCTATCCACGGAGAACTATGTTGATTAATGTTGTCGTATAACTAGTTCCTTACTATGTATTTTACTAAACTTTCGTGAATACTTTAATGCACTAATCTGTAGTTGCACATTTTATTAAACTAAAAGAAAATCTTATTTACTTGTCATGTTAGCTTGATTGAGTTCTTTTTAATCGATCATACATTGTGTTTCTTGTTTGACAACTGTTTAATTTCATTCCATCACTGTAATGTGATTCTCCATTCCTATTGATTTCAAGGTCGTTCGTGTGGTTTCGTGTTTGTTTTGGTTTTGTTCAAACAATAGACTCTATGTTTCATTTTTGATTAATTAGTGTGATTCCATTGATTATATAATCAAATTTGATTAGATTTGTTCAGTAGTGCGTTAATAAGGCATGAGAATCAAATCTTTATAGCATGGAGGTTGTTATGAAAAGCGAAAAGCTATCCACGCAGAACTATTATTGATTAATGTTGTCGTATAACTACTTCCTTTCCTATGTATTTTAATTAAACTTTCGTGAATACTTTAATGCACTAATCTGTAGTTGCACAATTTGATTAAACTACAAGAAAATCTTATTTACTTTGTCATGTTAGCTTCATTGTGTTCCTTTTAATCGATTTTACAATATGTTTCTTTCCATTCCATCACTGTAATGTGATTCCCCATTCTTATTGATTTCAAGAGTCGTTCGTGTGGTTTCGTGTTCGGTTTTTGTTTTGTTCAAACAATTGGCTCTATGTTTTGTTTTTTGATTAATTAGTGTGATTCCATTGATTATTATAATCAAATTTGATTAGATTAGTTCAGTAGTGCGATAAGAAGGCATGAGAATCAAATTTTCGTAGCACTGTAGGTTTGTAAAGCGAAAAGCTATCCACGCGAGAACTATTGTTGATTAATGTTGTCGTATAACTAGTTCCTTTCCTATGTATTTTAATTAAACTTTCGTGAATACTTTAATGCACTAGTCTGTAGTTGCACAATTTGATTAATCTACAAGAAAATCTTATTTACTTTGTCATGTTAGCTTCATTGAGTTCCTTTTAATCGATCATACATTGTGTTTCTTGTTTGACAACTGTTTACTTCCATTCCATCACTGTAATGTGATTCTCCATTCTTATTGATTTCAAGGTCGTTCGTGTGGTTTCGTGTTCGGTTTTGGTTTTTCAAACAATAGGCTCTATGTTTCATTTTTGATTAATTAGTGTGATTCCATTGATTATTATAATCAAATTTGATTAGATTAGTTCAGTAGTGCGATAAGAAGGCATGAGAATCAAATCTTTATAGCACTATAGGTTGTTATAAAAAGCAAAAAGCTATTCACGCAAGAACTGTTGTTGATTGATGTTTTCGTATAACTAGTTTCTTTCCCATTTATTTACTTAAACTTTCATGAATACTTTAATGCACTAATTTGTAGTTGCATAATTTGATTAAACTACAAGAAAACTTATTTACTTTCTCATGTTAGCTTGATTGGGTTATTTTTAATCGATCATACATTGCGTTTCTTGTTTGACAACTATTTACTTTCATTCTATCACTGTAATGTGATTATCCATTCTTATTGATTTCCAGGGTCGTTCGTGTGGTTCGTGTTTGGTTTTGGTTTTGTTCAAACAATAGGCTCTATGTTTCATTTTTGTTTAGTTAGTGTGATTCCATTGATTATTATAATCAAATTTGATTAAATTTGTTTAGTAGTGCGTTAAGAAGGCATGAGAATCAAATCTTTATAGGATTGGAGGTTGTTATGAAAAGCGAAAAGCTATCCACGCGAGAACTATTGTTGATTATTGTTGTCGTATAACTAGTTCCTTTCCTATTTATTTAACTTAAACTTTCGTGAATACTTTCATGCACTAATCTGTAGTTGCACAATTTGATTAAACTACAAGAAAATCTTATTTACTTTGTCATTTTAGCTTCATTGAGTTCCTTTTAATCGATCATAGAATATGTTTCTTGTTTGACAACTGTTTACTTCCATTCCATCACTGTAATGTGATTCTCCATTCTTATTGATTTCAAGGGTCGTTCGTGTGGTTTCGTGTTCGGTTTTGGTTTTGTTCAAACAATAGGCTCTATGTTTCAGTTTTGATTAATTAGTGTGATTCCATTGATTGTTATAATCAAATTTGATTAGATTAGTTCAGTAGTGCGATAAGAAGGCATGAGAATCAAATCTTTATAGCACTGTAGGTTGTTATGAAAAGCGAAAAGCTATCCACGCGAGAACTGTTGTTGATAGATATTTTCGTATAACTAGTTTCTTTCCCATTTATTTACTTAAACTTTCGTGTATACTTTAATACACTAATCTGTAGCTACCCAATTTGATTAAACTACAAGAAAATCTTATTTACTTGGTCATGTTAGCTTGATTGAGTTCCTTTAAATCGATCATACATTGTGTTTCTTGTTTGACAACTGTTTACTTCCATTCCATCACTGTAATGTGATTCCCCATATTATTGATTTCAAGGGTCGTTCGTGTGGTTTCGTGTTCGGTTTTGGTTTTGTTATAACAATAGGCTCTATGTTATAACAATAGGCTCTATGTTTCATTTTGATTAATTAGTGTGATTCCATGATTATTATAATCAAATTTGATTAGATTAGTTCAGTAGTACGATAAGAAGGCATGAGAATCAAATCTTTATAGCACTGTAGGTTGTTATGAAAAGCGAAAAGCTATCCACACGAGAACTGTTGTTGATTGATGTTTTCGTATAACTAGTTTCTTTCAAATTTATTTACTTAAACTTTCGTGAATACTTTAATACACTAATCTGTAGCTACTCAATTTGATTAAACTACAAGAAAATCTTATTTACTTTGTCATGTTAGCTTGATTGAGTTCTTTTTAATCAATTATACATTGTGTTTCTTGTTTGACAATTGTTTACTTTCATTCCATCACTGTAATGTGATTCTCCATTCTTATTGTTTTCAAGGGTCGTTCGTGTGGTTTCATGTTCGGTTTTGGTTTTATTCAAACAATAGGCTCTATGTTTCATTTTTGATTAATTAGCGTGATTCCATTGATTATTATAATCAAATTTGATTAGATTAGTTTAGTAGTGCGTTAAAAAGGCATGAGAATCAAATCTTTATAACATTGGAGGTTTTTATGAAAAGCGAAAAGTTATCCACGCGAGAACTATTGTTGATTAATGTTGTCGTATAACTAGTTCCTTTCGTATGTATTTTACTTAAACTTTCGTGAATACTTTAATTCACTAATCTGTAGTTGCACTATTTGATTAAACTACAAGAAAATCTTATTTACTTTGTCATGTTAGCTTCATTGAGTTCCTTTTAATCGATCATACATTGTGTTTCTTGTTTGACAACTGTTTACTTCCATTCCATCACTGTAATGTGATTCTCCATTCTTATTGATTTCAAGGGTCGTTCGTGTGGTTTCTAGTTTGGTTTTGGTTTTGTTCAAACAATAGGCTCTATGTTTCATTTTTGATTAATTAGTGTGATTCCATTGATTATTATAATCAAATTTGATTAGATTTGTTCAGTAGTGCCTTAAGAAGGCATGAGAATCAAATCTTTATAGCATTGTAGGTTGTTATGAAAAGCGAAAAGCTATCCACGCGAGAACTGTTGTTGATTGATGTTTTCATATAACTAGTTTCTTTCCCATTTATTTACTTAAACATTCATGAATAATTTAATACACTAATCTGTAGCAACACAATTTGAATAAACTACAAGAAAATCTTATTTACTTGGTCATGTTAGCTTGATTGAGTTCCTTTTAATAGATCATACATTGTGTTTCTTGTTTGACAACTGTTTACTTCCATTCCATCACTGTAATGTGATTCTCCATTCTTATTGATTTCAAGGGTCGTTCGTGTGGTTTCGTGTTCGGTTTAGGCTCTATGTTTCATTTTTGATTAATTAGTGCCATTCCATTGATTATTATAATCAAAATTGATTATATTAGTTCAGTAGTGCGATAAGAAGGCATGAGAATCAAATCTTTATAGCACTGTAGGTTGTTATGAAAAGCGAAAAGCTATCCACGCGAGAACTGTTGTTGATTGATGTTTTCCTAAAACTAGTTTCTTTCCTATTTATTTACTTAAACTTTCGTGAATACTTTAATACACTAATCAGTAGCTACTCAATTTGATTAGACTACAATAAAATCATATTTGCTTTGTCATGTTAGCTTGATTGAGTTCTTTTTAATCGATTATACATTGTGTTTCTTGTTTGACAACTGTTTACTTTCATTCCCTCACTGTAATGTTATTCTCCATTCTTATTGATTTTAAGGGTCGTTCTTGTGGTTTCGTGATCGGTTTTGGTTTTACTCAAACAATAGGCTCTATGTTTCATTTTTGATTAATTAGTGTGATTCCTTTGATTATTATAATCAAATTTGATTATATTAGTTTAGTAGTGCGTTAAAAAGGCATGAGAATCAAATCTTTATAGCATTGGAGGTTGTTATGAAAAGCAAAATGCTATCCACGCGAGAACTATTGTTGATTAATGTTGTCGTATAACCAGTTTCTTTCCTATGTATTTTACTTAAACTTTCGTGAATACTTTAATGTACTAATCTGTAGTTGCACAATTTGATTAAACTACAAAAAAATCTAATTTACCTTCTCATGTTAGCTTAATTGAGTTCTTTTTAATCGATCATACATTGTGTTTCTTGTTTGACAACTGTTTACTGCCATTCCATCACTTTAATGTGATTCTCCATTCTTATTGATTTCAAGGGTCGTTCGTGTGGTTTCGTGTTCGGTTTTGGTTTTGTTCAAACAATAGGCTCTATGTTTCGTTTTTGATTAATTAGTGTGATTCCATTGATTATTATAATCAAATTTGATTAGATTAGTTCAGTAGTGCGATAAGAAGGCATGAGAATCAAATCTTTATAGCATTGTAGGTTGTTATGAAAAGCGAAAAGCTATCAACGTGAGAACTGTTGTTGATTGATGCTTTTGTATAACTAGTTTCTTTCCTATTTATTTACTTAAACTTTCGTGAATACTTTAATACACTAATCTGTAACTACACAATTTGATTAAACTACAAGAAAATCTTATTTACTTTGTCATGTTAGCTTCATTGAGTTCCTTTTAATCGATCATACATTGTGTTTCTTGTTTGGCAACTGTTTACTTTCATTTCATCACTGTAATGTGATTCACTATTCTTATTGATTTCAAGGGTCGTTCGTGTGGTTTCGTGTTCGGTTTTGGTTTTATTCAAACAATAGGCTCTATGTTTCATTTTTGATTAATTAGTGTGATTCCATTGATTATTATAATCAAATTTGATTAGATTAGTTTAGTAGTGCGTTAAAAAGGCATGAGAATCAAATCATTATAGCATTGGAGGTTGTTATGAAAAGCAAAAAGCTATCCACGCGAGAACTATTGTTGATTAATGTTGTCGTATAACTAGTTCCTTTCCTATGTATTTTACTTAAACTTTCGTGAATAATTTAATGCACTAATCTGTAGTTGCACAACTTGATTAAACTACAAGAAAATCTTATTTACTTTGTCATGTTAGCTTCATTGTGTTCCTTTTAATCGATCATACAATATGTTTCTTTCCATTCCATCACTGTAATGTGATTCCCCATTCTTATTGATTTCAAGAGTCGTTCGTGTGGTTTCGTGTTCGGTTTCGGTTTTGTTCAAACAATTGGCTCTATGTTTCGTTTTTGATTAATTAGTGTGATTCCATTGATTATTATAATCAAATTTGATTAGATTAGTTCAGTAGTGCGATAAGAAGGCATGAGAATCAAATTTTCATAGCACTGTAGGTTGTTATGAAAAGCGAAAAGCTATCCACGCGAGAACTATTGTTGATTAATGTTGTCGTATAACTAGTTCGTTTCCTATGTATTTTAATTAAACTTTCGTGAATACTTTAATGCACTAATCTGTAGTTGCACAATTTGATTAATCTACAAGAAAATCTTATTTACTTTGTCATGTTAGCTTCATTGAGTTCCTTTTAATTGATCATACATTGTGTTTCTTGTTTGACAACTGTTTATTTCCATTCCATCACTGTAATGTGATTCTCCATTCTTATTGATTTCAAGGGTCGTTCGTGTGGTTTCGTGTTCGGTTTTGGTTTTATTCAAACAATAGGCTCTATGTTTCATTTTTGATTAATTAGTGTGATTCCATTGATTATTATAATCAAATTTGATAAGATTAGTTTAGTAGTGCGTTAAAAAGGCATGAGAATCAAATCATTATAGCATTGGAGGTTGTTATGAAAAGCAAAAAGCTATCCACGCGAGAACTATTGTTGATTAATGTTGTCGTATAACTAGTTCCTTTCCTATGTATTTTACTTAAACTTTCGTGAATACTTTAATGCACTAATCTGTAGTTGCACAATTTGATTAAACTACAAGAAAATCTTATTTACTTTCTCATGTTAGCTTGATTGAGTTCTTTTTAATCGATCATACATTGTGTTTCTTGTTTGACAACTGTTTAATTTCATTTCATCACTGTAATGTGATTCTCCATTCCTATTGATTTCAGGGTCGTTCGTGGGTTTCGTGTTTGGTTTTTGGTTTGTTCAAACATAGACTCTGTGTTTCATTTTTGAATAATTAGTGTGATTCCATTGATTATTATAATCAAATTTGATTAGATTTGTTCAGTAGTGCGTTAATAAGGCATGAGAATCAAATCTTTATAGCATTGGAGGTTGTTATGAAAAGCGAAAAGTTATCCACGCGAGAACTATTTTTGATTAATGTTGTCGTATAACTACTTCCTTTCCTATGTATTTTAATTAAACTTTCGTGAATACTTTAATGCACTAATCTGTAGTTGCACAATTTGATTAAACTACAAGAAAATCTTATTTACTTTGTCATGTTAGCTTCATTGTGTTCCTTTTAATCGATCATACAATATGTTTCTTTCCATTCCATCACTGTAATGTGATTCCCCATTCTTATTGATTTCAAGAGTCGTTCGTGTGGTTTCGTGTTCGGTTTCGGTTTTGTTCAAACAATTGGCTCTATGTTTTGTTTTTGATTAATTAGTGTGATTCCATTGATTATTATAATCAAATTTGATTAGATTAGTTCAGTAGTGCGATAAGAAGGCATGAGAATCAAATTTTCATAGCACTGTAGGTTGTTATGAAAAGCGAAAAGCTATCCACGCGAGAACTGTTGTTGATTAATGTTGTCGTATAACTAGTTCTTTTCCTATGTATTTTAATTAAATTTTCGTGAATACTTTAATACACTAATCTGTAGTTGCACAATTTGATTAATCTACAAGAAAATCTTATTTACTTTGTCATGTTAGCTTCATTGAGTTCCTTTTAATTGATCATACATTGTGTTTCTTGTTTGACAACTGTTTACTTCCATTCCATCACTGTAATGTGATTCTCCATTCTTATTGATTTCAAGGGTCGTTCGTGTGGTTTCGTGTTCGGTTTTGGTTTTATTCAAACAATAGGCTCTATGTTTCATTTTTGATTAATTAGTGTGATTCCATTGATTATTATAATCAAATTTGATTAGATTAGTTTAGTACTGCGTTAAAAAGGCTTGAGAATCAAATCTTTATAGCATTGGAGGTTGTTATGAAAAGCAAAAAGCTATCCACGCGAGAAGCATTATTGATTAATGTTTTCGTATAACTAGTTCCTTTCCTATGTATTTTACTTAAACTTTCGT
The DNA here is from genome assembly GCA_025506415.1 of Flaveria robusta. Classification (NCBI taxonomy): domain Eukaryota; kingdom Viridiplantae; phylum Streptophyta; class Magnoliopsida; order Asterales; family Asteraceae; genus Flaveria; species Flaveria robusta. The sequence continues at coordinate 547,001 of CM046463.1, forward strand.
GAATACTTTAATGCACTAATCTGTAGTTGCACAATTTGATTAAACTACAAGAAACTCTTATTTACTTTCTCATGTTAGCTTGATTGAGTTCTTTTTAATCGATCATACATTGTGTTTCTTGTTTGACAACTGTTTAATTTCATTCCATCACTGTAATGTGATTCTCCATTCCTATTGATTTCAAGGGTCGTTCGTGTGGTTTCGTGTTTGGTTTTTGGTTTTGTTCAAACAATAGACTCTATGTTTCATTTTTGAATAATTAGTGTGATTCCATTGATTATTATAATCAAATTTGATTAGATTTGTTCAGTAGTGCGTTAATAAGGCATGAGAATCAAATCTTTATAGCATTGGAGGTTGTTATGAAAAGCGAAAAGCTATCCACGCAAGAACTATTTTTGATTAATGTTGTCGTATAACTACTTCCTTTCCTATGTATTTTAATTAAACTTTCGTGAATACTTTAATGCACTAATCTGTAGTTGCACAATTTGATTAAACTACAAGAAAATCTTATTTACATTGTCATGTTAGCTTCATTGTGTTCCTTTTAATCGATCATACAATATGTTTCTTTCCATTCCACCACTGTATTGTGATTCCCCATTCTTATTGATTTCAAGAGTCGTTCGTGTGGTTTCGTGTTCGGTTTTGGTTTTGTTCAAACAATTGGCTCTATGTTTCGTTTTTGATTAATTAGTGTGATTCCATTGATTATTATAATCAAATTTGATTAGATTAGTTCAGTAGTGCGATAAGAAGGCATGAGAATCAAATTTTCATAGCACTGTAGGTTGTTATGAAAAGCGAAAAGCTATCCACGCGAGAACTATTGTTGATTAATGTTGTCGTATAACTAGTTCCTTTCCTATGTATTTTAATTAAACTTTCGTGAACACTTTAATGCACTAATCTGTAGTTGCACAATTTGATTAATCTACAAGAAAATCTTATTTACTTTGTCATGTTAGCTTCATTGAGTTCCTTTTAATTGATCATACATTGTCTTTCTTGTTTGACAACTGTTTACTTCCATTCCATCACTGTAATGTGATTCTCCATTCTTATTGATTTCAAGGGTCGTTCGTGTGGTTTCGTGTTCGGTTTTGGTTTTATTCAAACAATAGGCTCTATGTTTCATTTTTGATTAATTAGTGTGATTCCATTGATTATTATAATCAAATTTGATTAGATTAGTTTAGTACTGCGTTAAAAAGGCTTGAGAATCAAATCTTTATAGCATTGGAGGTTGTTATGAAAAGCAAAAAGCTATCCACGCGATAAGTATTGTTGATTAATGTTTTCGTATAACTAGTTCCTTTCCTATGTATTTTACTTAAACTTTCGTGAATACTTTATTGCACTAATCTGTAGTTGCACAATTTGATTAAACTACAAGAAACTCTTATTTACTTTCTCATGTTAGCTTGATTGAGTTCTTTTTAATCGATCATACATTGTGTTTCTTGTTTGATAACTGTTTAATTTCATTCCCTCACTGTAATGTGATTCTCCATTCCTATTGATTTCAAGGGTCGTTCGTGTGGTTTCGTGTTTGGTTTTTGGTTTTGTTCAAACAATAGACTCTATGTTTCATTTTTGAATAATTAGTGTGATTCCATTGATTATTATAATCAAATTTGATTAGATTTGTTCAGTAGTGCGTTAATAAGGCATGAGAATCAAATCTTTATAGCATTGGAGGTTGTTATGAAAAGCAAAAAGCTATCCACGCGAGAACTATTTTTGATTAATGTTGTCGTATAACTACTTCCTTTCCTATGTATTTAATTAAACTTTCGTGAATACTTTAATGCACTAATCTGTAGTTGCACAATTTGATTAAACTACAAGAAAATCTTATTTACTTTGTCATGTTAGCTTCATTGTGTTCCTTTTAATCGATCATACAATATGTTTCTTTCCATTCCATCACTGTAATGTGATTCCCCATTCTTCTTGATTTCAAGAGTCGTTCGTGTGGTTTCGTGTTCGGTTTTGGTTTTGTTCAAACAATTGGCTCTATGTTTCGTTTTTGATTAATTAGTGTGATTCCATTAATTATTATAATCAAATTTAATTAGATTAGTTCAGTAGTGCGATAAGAAGGCATGAGAATCAAATTTTCATAGCACTGTAGGTTGTTATGAAAAGCGAAAAGCTATCCACGCGAGAACTATTGTTGATTAATGTTGTCGTATAACGAGTTCCTTTCCTATGTATTCTAATTAAACTTTCGTGAATACTTTAATGCACTAATCTGTAGTTGCACAATTTGATTAAACTACAAGAAAATCTTATTTACTTTGTCATGTTAGCTTCATTGTGTTCCTTTTAATCGATCATACAATATGTTTCTTTCCATTCCATCACTGTAATGTGATTCCCCATTCTTATTGATTTCAAGAGTCGTTCGTGTGGTTTCGCGTTCGGTTTTGGTTTTGTTCAAACAATTGGCTCTATGTTTAGTTTTTGATTAATTAGTGTGATTCCATTGATTATTATAATCAAATTTGATTAGATTAGTTCAGTAGTGCGATAAGAAGGCATGAGAATCAAATTTTCATAGAACTGTAGGTTGTTATGAAAAGCAAAAAGCTATCCACGCGAGAACTATTGTTGATTAATGTTGTCGTATAACTAGTTCCTTTCCTATGTATTTTACTTAAACTTTCGTGAATACTTTAATGCACTAATCTGTAGTTGCACAATTTGATTAAACTGCAATAAAAGCTTATTTACTTTCTCATGTTAGCTTGATTGAGTTCTTTTTAATCGATCATACATTGTGTTTTATTGTTTGACAACTGTTTAATTTCATTCCATCACTGTAATATGATTCTCCATTCCTATTGATTTCAGGGGTCGTTCGTGTGGTTTCGTGTTTGGTTTTTGGTTTTGTTCAAACAATAGACTCTATGTTTCATTTTTGAATAATTAGTGTGATTCCATTGATTATTATAATCAAATTTGAATAGATTTGTTCAGTAGTGCGTTAATAAGGCATGAGAATCAAATCTTTATTGCATTGGAGGTTGTTATGAAAAGCATAAAGCTATCCACGCGAGAACTATTGTTGATTAATGTTGTCGTATAACTACTTCCTTTCCTATGTATTTTAATTAAACTTTCGTGAATACTTTAATGCACTAATCTGTAGTTGCACAATTTGATTAAACTACAAGAAAATCTTATTTACTTTGTCATGTTAGCTTCATTGTGTTCCTTTTAATCGATCATACAATATGTTTCTTTCCATTCCATCATTGTAATATGATTTCCCATTCTTATTGATTTCAAGAGTCGTTCGTGTGGTTTCGTGTTCGGTTTTGGTTTTGTTCAAACAATTGGCTCTATGTTTCGTTTTTGATTAATTAGTGTGATTCCATTGATTATTTTAATCAAATTTGATTAGATTAGTTCAGTAGTGCGATAAGAAGGCATGAGAATCAAATTTTCATAGCACTATAGGTTGTTATGAAAAGCGAAAAGCTATCCACGCGAGAACTATTGTTGATTAATGTTGTCGTATAACTAGTTCCTTTCCTATGTATTTTAATTAAACTTTTGTGAATACTTTAATGCACTAATCTGTAGTTGCACAATTTGATTAAACTACAAGAAAATCTTATTTACTTTCTCATGTTAGCTTGATTGAGTTCTTTTTAATCAATCATACATTGTGTTTCTTGTTTGACAACTGTTTAATTTCATTCCATCACTGTAATGTGATTCTCCATTCCTATTGATTTCAAGGGTCGTTCGTGTGGTTTCGTGTTTGGTTTTTGGTTTTGTTCAAACAATAGACTCTATGTTTTATTTTTGAATAATTAGTGTGATTCCATTGATTATTATAATCAAATTTGATTAGATTTGTTCAGTAGTGCGTTAATAAGGCATGAGAATCAAATCTTTATAGCATTGGAGGTTGTTATGAAAAGCGAAAAGCTATCCACACGAGAACTATTGTTAATTAATGTTGTCGTATAACTACTTCCTTTCCTATGTATTTTAATTAAACTTTCGTGAATACTTTAATGCACTAATCTGTAGTTGCACAATTTGATTAAACTACAAGAAAATCTTATTTACTTTGTCATGTTAGCTTCATTGTGTTCCTTTTAATCGATCATACAATATGTTTCTTTCCATTCCATCACTGTAATGTGATTCCCCATTCTTATTGATTTCAAGAGTCGTTCGTGTGGTTTCGTGTTCGGTTTTGGTTTTGTTCAAACAATTGGCTCTATGTTTCCTTTTTGATTAATTAGTGTGATTCCATTGATTATTTTAATCAAATTTGATTAGATTAGTTCAGTAGTGCGATAAGAAGGCATGAGAATCAAATTTTCATAGCACTGTAGGTTGTTATGAAAAGCGAAAAGCTATCCACGCAAGAACTATTGTTGATTAATGTTTTCGTATAACTAGTTCCTTTCCTATGTATTTTACTTAAACTTTCTTGAATACTTTAATGCACTAATCTGTAGTTGCACAATTTGATTAAACTACAAGAAAATCTTATTTACTTTCTCATGTTAGCTTGATTGAGTTCTTTTTAATCGATCATACATTGTGTTTCTTTTTTGACAACTGTTTAATTTTATTCCATCACTGTAATGTGATTCTCCATTCCTATTGATTTCAAGGGTCGTTCGTGTGGTTTCGTTTTTGGTTTTTGGTTTTGTTCAAACAATAGACTCTTTGTTTCATTTTTGAATAATTAGTGTGATTACATTGATTATTATAATCAAATTTGATTAGATTTGTTCAGTAGTGCGTTAATAAGGCATGAGAATCAAATCTTTATAGCGTTGGAGGTTGTTATGAAAAGCGAAAAGCTATCCACGCGAGAACTATTTTTGATTAATGTTGTCGTATAACTACTTCCTTTCCTATGTATTTTAATTAAACTTTCGTGAATACTTTAATGCACTAATCTGTAGTTGCACAATTTGATTAAATTACAAGAAAATCTTATTTACTTTGTCATGTTAGCTTCATTGTGTTCCTTTTAATCGATCAAACAATGTGTTTCTTTCCATTCCATCACTGTAATGTGATTCCCCATTCTTATTGATTTCAAGAGTCGTTCGTGTGGTTTCGTGTTCGGTTTTGGTTTTGTTCAAACAATTGGCTCTATGTTTCATTTTTGATTAATTAGTGTCACTACTAGAAAATGAGTCTAATGCAACATTTTTCACGTAACCTTTTTTAAATTAGTTGCATTTGAATGTAATGCAACCTTTTTCAATATAAAGGTTGCACTAATATATCTAATGCAACATTTTCTTAAAAAGTTACAAAATTTTATTGAAATTGCAACCTTTTTGTTTGAAAGTTACGAAATTTCTTAAAATTTACAACTTTTATCTTGAAAGTTGCATATGTCATTGAAATTTGCAACTTTTGTTAGAAGTGTTGCATTATTAAAACTTAATGAAATCCTTATTTAAAATGTTACATAACATAAAATATGATTTCATGACTACTATTTGTGTAAATGTCAACTTTTGATAGAAGGGTTATGTTGTCGAACGTAAAAGGGACAAACTTAATTACGTATATCAAAACATGACAAATGACCCCATTGTTTTTTATAATTTTAATACGATGAAAGGCATATAAATTTTGAGTGAAAAAACTAACTTTTTGGCTATTGACCCTGATTATTTGTTAAATATATATATTATAACACATAACTAACCTTATAATTAAAGATTAATAATCAATATTTGAAGGGCTAGATGTAAAATTAGCAAACTTGAATTCTTTTTTTAATATATCACATATATGCAATCGGTTCCCACGATTTCGTACTCAAGAAAAAAATAAAAAAAAACCCCTTAATCAACTATCACCATCTCCAAACCGTCGGCAGTTTCTGCGATTTCTCCCAAGTCCCAACTCCGGGGACTTCCCCCGTCGACAATCTTTCCTTCTGCAACCGTGTACTCCATTGCTCGGATTCTCGTCTACCGCGCGATACTCTCGGTATGGTTTCTCTTCTCGCGAGTTGTTTCGGTTCTGTTCCGGTTGTCGTCTCTTTGATTTCGGGCTTCGATTGGGGTGGTGTGCGTGAGTTCGGCTGTGTTGTGTTATGGTGAGGGTGCAAAGGCTTTCCGTTCTGTTTGGGGTCGGTGTGCTCCGTTGGCGATGGAATGTCGTGTGTGTGCGCGATGGATGTATGCTTCCTTCTGTGTGTGTGTGTGTTCGGGTATGCGGGTCTGCGTGGTGTGACTCGAATCAAGCCCTCGGCTTGGTTATGGTAGGGTTGGGTGTGCTTATTTTGGGTGGACTCATAGTATGTATTTTGTTGTTGTATGGGGGTGAAGGAATTCGGTAAAGAATAATGTCGTGCTTGTGAGTTGTGTGTGTACTAGAAGATATATTTATATATATACATTACAATTGCATGTATGTATTGTGTACGTGTGTTTGCACTTATGGGTGTTTATGCATGCATTTTAAGTTATTGTGTGTGTGCTTGTATTATGCATGTTATTGTGTGTGTGTGTTAAGTGTTATATATACATTATATGGATGAGAATGTGTTGTATGTAACCTACATTATATATTCATATATATATTCATGTTATCGGGGTGTATGATTATAAGTATATAATTTATTATAAGCGGGCCTCATATGGGTCGTTATACGGTTTTGATGTATGGGTTAGGTGTTTTAATCATACGGGCTATATTATAAAAAGTCATATAATTAAATATATATACCGAGAATTTTTATATACATGACAACTGGGTGTTATGTAATTGAGGTGAATTGGTGTTTGTGGGTGTCTTGCTTGTGAGTGGGGAAACAATCGACAACCTACATTATCGAGCCGCGACCACGAAACCATGTTGTTCTAATATTAATAATATTATTAACTGGACTTTAAATGTTAGTTCAGGTTACTAGGGAACCTAATTATCTGCTCTGTACATTATCTTATTCGTAATTGTAGGAATTGCCATTATGTTGAACATTCTTACTATTGTTGTTGCTATGAATTAGGCTATTTTGTTGATAAACAACACAATTGTATGTTTAACAGGTATAATGGCTAACAAAGGACACCTAAATGATTATGAAAAAAATAAACTATTGAGGGTTCAAGAAAACCAAGAAAGACTACGTGTTATGGGAATTAAAAACATTGCAAAGTCATTGACAAGTTTGGTAGAAAGTAAAAAACAAAGAAAAAGAAGATGAACACAACAAATTACAAAGCCGATGATGTAGACTTTATTCATGAAATGGAAGAGGATAGTGGCGAAGATTATCTAGGGGTTGCTAGAAGTGTTGGAGTAGCCAAAAAAGTAATAAGGTTATCTATTATTTTTAGTTTATATACTTATGTTCTAACAGAAATTATATTTGTTATAGCAACATCATCAACAATATGTAGCACCAATGTCCATGAACAAAATTGTTAATCTAGCAAAGAAATGTTGGGTGATCGCTTCAAAGGTCTCGGCTTCACAGACCACAAAAGAGAATCCTTCTAAATCAACACTTACCATGGGTGAATTAATTTCAAGTAATAAAGGGGCAAGGCAAACAGAGGTATTGGAACAATCATCTTTGAAAATTTCAATTACTGCAAATTAGGATAACAAAAAAGGATAATCATGTCAATTCTATAGTAAGTTTAAATGTAGTAATGTTCTCTCAAAAATAAATTTTTTTTATTTAGTTGCATAATATATACATAACATACATTTGATGAAGTAGATTTGACATCAAGAAGATTAAGTGTAGCTCTTTTCTTTTCTGGACAATTGAAGTAATCGTATTTTTTAAAGATGTTTTTGATATGTTTAAGTTTAGTTAAGCTTATATTATGTCTAAATGTTTGGAATTTAGTGTAATTTATTTATCAAGACTTCAGACTTTATTTGGCAATGCTTTTTATATTCAAATGAATAAGATTCAAGATGTATATGATATGTTTCACTACATCTTCTTTCTGTATTAGTTGCTTGGCTTATTTATTGTTGTATTATTAAAATATTTACTCTTATATTTTGAAGGAACAAATGAAGAACTACAAACCACCAGAAGATGGAAGTGCTTTGGTCGATCCTTTTACGGTTGTAATGAACAAGGAGCACAATGGCTACCTTAGACTTTATGGCAAAGGTGTTACTAAGAAAATGGTGAAAAAAATGGATGGTGGTGAGGAGCAATACATGATCCCGGGGGAGCTTATGAAATCATTTAAAGCGAGCCTTAAAGTTGAAAAAACACAGTTGATTGAAATGCGAAAAGAAATTGAAGAGGACCATCAAAGGAAAAAGGCTGAGATAGAAGGTATGCGAAAAGATATTGACAGCCAACGAGCGAACTTTGAAACTACAATACGGGATATTATGGAAAAACTACCTACTGGAATACTTCAAAATCTTAGAGATGAGTAGAAGGTGTTCGTTACTTTTTATAATTGTAATTGGCAAACTTATTTTGATTATGTTGTTATTTTGAGATTAGACATATGCTAAGTTACGATATATGAATATATATATATATATATATATATATATATTATATTTATGATAGTATCATGTTGGTGTAATTGAGATACGATTGCATACTAATAGAAAATTTATTATTTTAAATACGAGCTCTAAAGTTGCATTTGCTTGTAAATAAGGTTGCATTTATTGTAACGAAATTTTTAGAAAGTGTTGCATTGGATGTAAAAAAAAGTTGCTCTTTTATACTAAAACTATAATAATAGTTGCATTATGTTCTAACAAATGTTGCATTTGAGGCTGCAAAGGTTGCATTTGTTAGTTTAATTTGTTGCATTTAAAAGGTAAGAAAAGTTGCATTAGCTTGTAAAAACGGTTGCATCTTAAAAAAGTTGCATTTGAATAGTAAATGCAACTCTATTAAAAAAGGTAGCATTACCTAATAAAAAAGTTACATTAGGTCTAATGCAACTTCAGCTAATGCAGCCCTAGATAAAAGGTTGCATTAGGCCTAATGTAACCTATTCAAGACCTAATGCAACTTTTTAACGGGGTTGCATTATCTTCATTTTCTTGTAGTGTGTGATTCCATTGATTATTATAATCAAATTTGATTAGATTAGTTCAGTAGTGCGATAAGAAGGCATGAGAATCAAATTTTCATAGCACTGTAGGTTGTTATGAAAAGCGAAAAGCTATCCACGCGAGAACTATTGTTGATTAATGTTGTCGTATAACTAGTTCCTTTCCTATGTATTTTAATTAAACTTTCGTGAATACTTTAATGCACTAATCTGTAGTTGCACAATTTGATTAATCTACAAGAAAATCTTATTTACTTTGTCATGTTAGCTTCATTGAGTTCCTTTTAATTGATCATACATTGTGTTTCTTGTTTGACAACTGTTTACTTCCATTCCATCACTGTAATGTGATTCACCATTCTTATTGATTTCAAGGGTCGTTCGTGTGGTTTCGTGTTCGGTTTTGGTTTTATTCAAACAATAGGCTCTATGTTTTATTTTTGATTAATTAGTGTGATTCCATTGATTATTATAATCAAATTTGATTAGATTAGTTTAGTACTGCGTTAAAAAGGCTTGAGAATCAAATCTTTATAGCATTGGAGGTTGTTATGAAAAGCAAAAAGCTATCCACGCGAGAACTATTGTTGATTAATGTTGTCGTATAACTAGTTCCTTTCCTATGTATTTTACTTAAACTTCCGTGAATACTTTAATGCACTAATCTGTAGTTGCACAATTTGATTAAACTACAAGAAAATCTTATTTACTTTCTCATGTTAGCTTGATTGAGTTCTTTTTAATCGATCATACATTGGGTTTCTTGTTTGACAACTGTTTAATTTCATTCCATCACTGTAATGTGATTCTCCATTCCTATTGATTTCAAGGGTCGTTCGTGTGGTTTCGTGTTTGGTTTTTGGTTTTGTTCAAACAATAGACTCTATGTTTCATTTTTGAATAATTAGTGTGATTCCATTGATTATTATAATCAAATTTGATTAGATTTGTTCAGTAGTGCGTTAATAAGGCATGAGAATCAAATCTTTATAGCATTGGAGGTTGTTATGAAAAGCGAAAAACTATCCACGCGAGAACTATTGTTGATTAATGTTGTCGTATAACTACTTCCTTTCCTATGTAATTTAATTAAACTTTCGTGAATACTTTAATGCACTAATCTGTAGTTGCACAATTTGATTAAACTACAAGAAAATCTTATTTACTTTGTCATGTTAGCTTTATTGTGTTCCTTTTAATCGATCATACAATATGTTTCTTTCCATTCCATCACTGTAATGTGATTCCCCATTCTTATTGATTTCAAGAGTCGTTCGTGTGGTTTCGTGTTCGGTTTTGGTTTTGTTCAAACAATTGGCTCTATGTTTCGTTTTTGATTAATTAGTGTGATTCCATTAATTATTATAATCAAATTTAATTAGATTAGTTCAGTAGTGCGATAAGAAGGCATGAGAATCAAATTTTCATAGCACTGTAGGTTGTTATGAAAAGCGAAAAGCTAACCACGCGAGAACTATTGTTGATTAATGTTGTCATATAACTAGTTCCTTTCCTATGTATTTTAATTAAACTTTCGTGAATACTTTAATGCACTAATCTGTAGTTGCACAATTTGATTAAACTACAAGAAAATCTTATTTACTTTGTCATGTTAGCTTCATTGTGTTCCTTTTAATCGATCATACAATATGTTTCTTTCCATTCCATCACTGTAATGTGATTCCCCATTCTTATTGATTTCAAGAGTCGTTCGTGTGGTTTCGCGTTCGGTTTTGGTTTTGTTCAAACAATTGGCTCTATGTTTCGTTTTTGATTAATTAGTATGATTCCATTGATTATTATAATCAAATTTGATTAGATTAGTTCAGTAGTGCGATAAGAAGGCATGAGAATCAAATTTTCATAGCACTGTAGGTTGTTATGAAAAGCGAAAAGCTATCCACGCGAGAACTATTGTTGATTAATGTTGTCGTATAACTAGTTCCTTTCCTATGTATTTTACTTAAACTTTCGTGAATACTTTAATGCACTAATCTGTAGTTGCACAATTTGATTAAACTACAAGAAAATCTTATTTACTTTCTCATGTTAGCTTGATTGAGTTCTTTTAATCGATCATACATTGTGTTTCTTGTTTGACAACTGTTTAATTTCATTCCATCACTGTAATGTAATTCTCCATTCCTATTGATTTCAAGGGTCGTTCGTGTGGTTTCGTGTTTGGTTTTTGGTTTTGTTCAAGCAATAGACTCTATGTTTCATTTTTGAATAATTAATGTGATTCCATTGATTATTATAATCAAATTTGAATAGATTTGTTCAGCAGTGCGTTAATAAGGCATGAGAATCAAATCTTTATAGCATTGGAGGTTGTTATGAAAAGCGAAAAGCTATCCACGCGAGAACTATTGTTGATTAATGTTGTCGTATAACTACTTCCTTTCCTATGTATTTTAATTAAACTTTCGTGAATACTTTAATGCACTAATCTGTAGTTGCACAATTTGATTAAACTACAAGAAAATCTTATTTTCTTTGTCATGTTAGCTTCATTGTGTTCCTTTTAATCGATCATACAATATGTTTCTTTCCATTCCATCACTGTAATGTGATTCCCCATTCTTATTGATTTCAAGAGTCGTTCGTGTGGTTTCGTGTTTGGTTTTGGTTTTGTTCAAACAATTGGCTCTATGTTTCGTTTTTGATTAATTAGTGTGATTCCATTGATTATTTTAATCAAATTTGATTAGATTAGTTCAGTAGTGCGATAAGAAGGCATGAGAATCAAATTTTCATAGCACTGTAGGTTCTTATGAAAAGCGAAAAGCTATCCACGCGAGAACTATTGTTGATTAATGTTGTCGTATAACTAGTTCCTTTCCTATGTATTTTACTTAAACTTTCGTGAGTACTTTAATGCACTAATCTGTAGTTGCACAATTTGATTAAACTACAAGAAAATCTTATTTACTTTCTCATGTTAGCTTGATTGAGTTCTTTTTAATCGATCATACATTGTGTTTCTTGTTTGACAACTGTTTAATTTCATTCCATCACTGTAATGTGATTCTCTATTCCTATTGATTTCAAGGGCCGTTCGTGTGGTTTCGTGTTTGGTTTTTGGTTTTGTTCAAACAATAGACTCTATGTTTCATTTTTGAATAATTAGTGTGATTCCATTGATTATTATAATCAAATTTGATTAGATTTGTTCAGTAGTGCGTTAATAAGGCATGAGAATCAAATCTTTATAGCATTGGAGGTTGTTATGAAAAGCGAAAAGCTATCCACGCGAGAACTATTGTTGATTAATGTTGTCGTATAACTACTTCCTTTCCTATGTAATTTAATTAAACTTTCGTGAATACTTTAATGCACTAATCTGTAGTTGCACAATTTGATTAAACTACAAGAAAATCTTATTTACTTTGTCATGTTAGCTTCATTGTGTTCCTTTTAATCGATCATACAATATGTTTCTTTCCATTCCATCACTGTAATGTGATTCCCCATTCTTATTGATTTCAAGAGTCGTTCGTGTGGTTTCGTGTTCGGTTTTGGTTTTGTTCAAACAATTGGCTCTATGTTTCGTTTTTGATTAATTAGTGTGATTCCATTAATTATTATAATCAAATTTAATTAGATTAGTTCAGTAGTGCGATAAGAAGGCATGAGAATCAAATTTTCATAGCACTGTAGGTTGTTATGAAAAGCGAAAAGCTAACCACGCGAGAACTATTGTTCATTAATGTTGTCGTATAACTAGTTCCTTTCCTATGTATTTTAATTAAATTTTCGTGAATACTTTAATGCACTAATCTGTAGTTGCACACTTTGATTAAACTACAAGAAAATCTTATTTACTTTGTCATGTTAGCTTCATTGTGTTCCTTTTAATCGATCATACAATATGTTTCTTTCCATTCCATCACTGTAATGTGATTCCCCATTCTTATTGATTTCAAGAGTCGTTCGTGTGGTTTTGCGTTCGGTTTTGGTTTTGTTCAAACAATTGGCTCTATGTTTCGTTTTTGATTAATTAGTATGATTCTATTGATTATTATAATCAAATTTGATTAGATTAGCTCAGTAGTGCGATAAGAAGGCATGAGAATCAAATTTTCATAGCACTGTAGGTTGTTATGAAAAGCGAAAAGCTATCCACGCGAGAACTATTGTTGATTAATGTTGTCGTATAACTAGTTCCTTTCCTATGTATTTTACTTAAACTTTCGTGAATACTTTAATGCACTAATCTGTAGTTGCACAATTTGATTAAACTACAAGAAAATCTTATTTACTTTCTCATGTTAGCTTGATTGAGTTCTTTTTAATCGATCATACATTGTGTTTCTTGTTTGACAACTGTTTAATTTCATTCCATCACTGTAATGTAATTCTCCATTCCTATTGATTTCAAGGGTCGTTCGTGTGGTTTCGTGTTTGGTTTTTGGTTTTGTTCAAACAATAGACTCTATGTTTCATTTTTGAATAATTAATGTGATTCCATTGATTATTATAATCAAATTTGAATAGATTTGTTCAGCAGTGCGTTAATAAGGCATGAGAATCAAATCTTTATAGCATTGGAGGTTGTTATGAAAAGCGAAATGCTATCCACGCGAGAACTATTGTTGATTAATGTTGTCGTATAACTACTTCCTTTCCTATGTATTTTAATTAAACTTTCGTGAATACTTTTATGCACTAATCTGTAGTTGCACAATTTGATTAAACTACAAGAAAATCTTATTTACTTTGTCATGTTAGCTTCATTGTGTTCCTTTTAATCGATCATACAATATGTTTCTTTCCATTCCATCACTGTAATGTGATTCCCCATTCTTATTGATTTCAAGAGTCGTTCGTGTGGTTTCGTGTTCGGTTTTGGTTTTGTTCAAACAATTGGCTCTATGTTTCGTTTTTGATTAATTAGTGTGATTCCATTAATTATTATAATCAAATTTAATTAGATTAGGTCAGTAGTGCGATAAGAAGGCATGAGAATCAAATTTTCATAGCACTGTAGGTTGTTATGAAAAGCGAAAAGCTAACCACGCGAGAACTATTGTTGATTAATGTTGTCATATAACTAGTTCCTTTCCTATGTATTTAATTAAACTTTCGTGAATACTTTAATGCACTAATCTGTAGTTGCACAATTTGATTAAACTACAAGAAAATCTTATTTACTTTGTCATGTTAGCTTCATTGTGTTCCTTTTAATCGATCATACAATATGTTTCTTTCCATTGCATCACTGTAATGTGATTCCCCATTCTTATTGATTTCAAGAGTCGTTCGTGTGGTTTCGCGTTCGGTTTTGGTTTTGTTCAAACAATTGGCTCTATGTTTCGTTTTTGATTAATTAGTATGATTCCATTGATTATTATAATCAAATTTGATTAGATTAGTTCAGTAGTGCGATAAGAAGGCATGAGAATCAAATTTTCATAGCACTGTAGGTTGTTATGAAAAGCGAAAAGCTATCCACGCGAGAACTATTGTTGATTAATGTTGTCGTATAACTAGTTCCTTTCCTATGTATTTTACTTAAACTTTCGTGAATACTTTAATGCACTAATCTGTAGTTGCACAATTTGATTAAACTACAAGAAAATCTTATTTACTTTCTCATGTTAGCTTGATTGAGTTCTTTTTAATCGATCATACATTGTGTTTCTTGTTTGACAACTGTTTAATTTCATTCCATCACTGTAATGTAATTCTCTATTCCTATTGATTTCAAGGGTCGTTCGTGTGGTTTCGTGTTTGGTTTTTGGTTTTGTTCAAGCAATAGACTCTATGTTTCATTTTTGAATAATTAATGTGATTCCATTGATTATTATAATCAAATTTGAATAGATTTGTTCAGCAGTGCGTTAATAAGGCATGAGAATCAAATCTTTATAGCATTGGAGGTTGTTATGAAAAGCGAAAAGCTATCCACGCGAGAACTATTGTTGATTAATGTTGTCGTATAACTACTTCCTTTCCTATGTATTTTAATTAAACTTTCGTGAATACTTTAATGCACTAATCTGTAGTTGCATAATTTGATTAAACTACAAGAAAATCTTATTTTCTTTGTCATGTTAGCTTCATTGTGTTCCTTTTAATCGATCATACAATATGTTTCTTTCCATTCCATCACTGTAATGTGATTCCCCATTCTTATTGATTTCAAGAGTCGTTCGTGTGGTTTCGTGTTCGGTTTTGGTTTTGTTCAAACAATTGGCTCTATGTTTCGTTTTTGATTAATTAGTGTGATTCCATTGATTATTTTAATCAAATTTGATTAGATTAGTTCAGTAGTGCGATAAGAAGGCATGAGAATCAAATTTTCATAGCACTGTAGGTTCTTATGAAAAGCGAAAAGCTATCCACGCGAGAACTATTGTTGATTAATGTTGTCGTATAACTAGTTCCTTTCCTATGTATTTTACTTAAACTTTCGTGAGTACTTTAATGCACTAATCTGTAGTTGCACAATTTGATTAAACTACAAGAAAATCTTATTTACTTTCTCATGTTAGCTTGATTGAGTTCTTTTTAATCGATCATACATTGTGTTTCTTGTTTGACAACTGTTTAATTTCATTCCATCACTGTAATGTGATTCTCTATTCCTATTGATTTCAAGGGCCGTTCGTGTGGTTTCGTGTTTGGTTTTTGGTTTTGTTCAAACAATAGACTCTATGTTTCATTTTTGAATAATTAGTGTGATTCCATTGATTATTATAATCAAATTTGATTAGATTTGTTCAGTAGTGCGTTAATAAGGCATGAGAATCAAATCTTTATAGCATTGGAGGTTGTTATGAAAAGCGAAAAGCTATCCACGCGAGAACTATTGTTGATTAATGTTGTCGTATAACTACTTCCTTTCCTATGTAATTTAATTAAACTTTCGTGAATACTTTAATGCACTAATCTGTAGTTGCACAATTTGATTAAACTACAAGAAAATCTTATTTACTTTGTCATGTTAGCTTCATTGTGTTCCTTTTAATCGATCATACAATATGTTTCTTTCCATTCCATCACTGTAATGTGATTCCCCATTCTTATTGATTTCAAGAGTCGTTCGTGTGGTTTCGTGTTCGGTTTTGGTTTTGTTCAAACAATTGGCTCTATGTTTCGTTTTTGATTAATTAGTGTGATTCCATTAATTATTATAATCAAATTTAATTAGATTAGTTCAGTAGTGCGATAAGAAGGCATGAGAATCAAATTTTCATAGCACTGTAGGTTGTTATGAAAAGCGAAAAGCTAACCACGCGAGAACTATTGTTCATTAATGTTGTCGTATAACTAGTTCCTTTCCTATGTATTTTAATTAAATTTTCGTGAATACTTTAATGCACTAATCTGTAGTTGCACGCTTTGATTAAACTACAAGAAAATCTTATTTACTTTGTCATGTTAGCTTCATTGTGTTCCTTTTAATCGATCATACAATATGTTTCTTTCCATTCCATCACTGTAATGTGATTCCCCATTCTTATTGATTTCAAGAGTCGTTCGTGTGGTTTCGCGTTCGGTTTTGGTTTTGTTCAAACAATTGGCTCTATGTTTCATTTTTGATTAATTAGTATGATTCTATTGATTATTATAATCAAATTTGATTAGATTAGTTCAGTAGTGCGATAAGAAGGCATGAGAATCAAATTTTCATAGCACTGTAGGTTGTTATGAAAAGCGAAAAGCTATCCACGCGAGAACTATTGTTGATTAATGTTGTCGTATAACTAGTTCCTTTCCTATGTATTTTACTTAAACTTTCGTGAATACTTTAATGCACTAATCTGTAGTTGCACAATTTGATTAAACTACAAGGAAATCTTATTTACTTTCTCATGTTAGCTTGATTGAGTTCTTTTTAATCGATCATACATTGTGTTTCTTGTTTGACAACTGTTTAATTTCATTCCATCACTGTAATGTAATTCTCCATTCCTATTGATTTCAAGGGTCGTTCGTGTGGTTTCGTGTTTGGTTTTGGTTTTGTTCAAACAATAGACTCTATGTTTCATTTTTGAATAATTAATGTGATTCCATTGATTATTATAATCAAATTTGAATAGATTTGTTCAGCAGTGCGTTAATAAGGCATGAGAATCAAATCTTTATAGCATTGGAGGTTGTTATGAAAAGCGAAAAGCTATCCACGCGAGAACTATTGTTGATTAATGTTGTCGTATAACTACTTCCTTTCCTATGTATTTTAATTAAACTTTCGTGAATACTTTAATGCACTAATCTGTAGTTGCACAATTTGATTAAACTACAAGAAAATCTTATTTACTTTGTCATGTTAGCTTCATTGTGTTCCTTTTAATCGATCATACAATATGTTTCTTTCCATTCCATCACTGTAATGTGATTCCCCATTCTTATTGATTTCAAGAGTCGTTCGTGTGGTTTCGTGTTCGGTTTTGGTTTTGTTCAAACAATGGCTCTATGTTTCGTTTTTGATTAATTAGTGTGATTCCATTGATTATTTAATTAAATTTGATTAGATTAGTTCAGTAGTGCGATAAGAAGGCATGAGAATCAAATTTTCATAGCACTGTAGGTTGTTATGAAAAGCGAAAAGCTATCCACGCGAGAACTATTGTTGATTAATGTTGTCGTATAACTAGTTCCTTTCCTATGTATTTTACTTAAACTTTCGTGAGTACTTTAATGCACTAATCTGTAGTTGCACAATTTGATTAAACTACAAGAAAATCTTATTTACTTTCTCATGTTAGCTTGATTGAGTTCTTTTTAATCGATCATACATTGTGTTTCTTGTTTGACAACTGTTTATTTCATTCCATCACTGTAATGTGATTCTCTATTCCTATTGATTTCAAGGGCCGTTCGTGTGGTTTCGTGTTTGGTTTTTGGTTTTGTTCAAACAATAGACTCTATGTTTCATTTTTGAATAATTAGTGTGATTCCATTGATTATTATAATCAAATTTGATTAGATTTGTTCAGTAGTGCGTTAATAAGGCATGAGAATCAAATCTTTATAGCATTGGAGGTTGTTATGAAAAGCGAAAAGCTATCCACGCGAGAACTATTGTTGATTAATGTTGTCGTATAACTACTTCCTTTCCTATGTATTTTAATTAAACTTTCGTGAATACTTTAATGCACTAATCTGTAGTTGCACAATTTGATTAAACTACAAGAAAATCTTATTTACTTTGTCATGTTAGCTTCATTGTGTTCCTTTTAATCGATCATACAATATGTTTCTTTCAATTCCATCACTGTAATGTGATTCCCCATTCTTATTGATTTCAAGAGTCGTTCGTGTGGTTTCGTGTTTGGTTTTGATTTTGTTCAAACAATTGGGTCTATGTTTCGTTTTTGATTAATTAGTATGATTCCATTGATTATTATAATCAAATTTGATTAGATTAGTTCAGTAGTGCGATAAGAAGGCATGGGAATCAAATTTTCATAGCACTGTAGGTTGTTATGAAAAGCGAAAAGCTATCCACGCGAGAACTATTGTTGATTAATGTTGTCGTATAACTAGTTCCTTTCCTATGTATTTTACTTAAACTTTCGTGAATACTTTAATGCACTAATCTGTAGTTGCACAATTTGATTAAACTACAAGAAAATCTTATTTACTTTGTCATGTTAGCTTCATTGAGTTCCTTTTAATCGATCATACATTGTGTTTCTTGTTTGACAACTGTTTACTTCCATTCCATCACTGTAACGTGATTCTCCATTCTTATTGATTTCAAGGGTTGTTCGTGTGGTTTCGTGTTCGGTTTTGGTTTTGTTCAAACAATAGGCTCTATGTTTCATTTTTAATTAATTAGTGTGATTCCATTGATTATTATAATCAAATTTGATTAGATTAGTTTAGTAGTACGTTAAAAGGGCATGAGAATCAAATCTTTATAGCATTGGAGGTTGTTATGAAAAGAAAAAAGCTATCCACACGAGAACTATTGTTGATTAATGTTGTCGTATAACTAGTTCCTTTCCTATGTATTTTACTTAAACTTTCGTGAATACTTTAATGCGCTAATCTGTAGTTGCACAATTTGATTAAACTACAAGAAAATCTCATTTACTTTCTCATGTTAGCTTGATTGAGTTTTTTTTAATCGATCATACAATGTATTTCTTGTTTGACAACTTTTTACTTCCATTCCATCACTGTAATGTGATTCTCCATTCTTATTGATTTCAAGGGTCGGTCGTGTAGTTTCTTGTTTGGTTTTGGTTTTGTTCAAACAATAGGCTCTATGTTTCATTTTTGATTAATTAGTGTGATTTCATTGATTATTATAATCAAATTTGATTAGATTTGTTCAGTAGTGCGATAAGAAGGCATAAGAATCAAATCTTTATAGCACTGTAGGTTGTTATGAAAAGCGAAAAGCTATCCACGCGAGAAATTGTTGTTGATTGATGTTTTCGTATAACTAGTTTCTTTCCCATTTATTTACTTAAACTTTCGTGAATACTTTAATACGCTAATCCGTAGCTACACAATTTGATTAAACTACAAGAAAATCTTATTTACTCTGTCATGTTAGCTTTATTGAGTTCCTTTTAATCGATCATACATTATTTTTCTTGTTTGACAACTGTTTACTTCCATTCCATCACTGTAATGTGATTCTCTATTCTTATTGATTTCAAGGGTCGTTCGTGTGGTTTCGTGTTCGGTTTTTGTTTTTTTCAAACAATAGGCTCTATGTTTCATTTTTGATTAATTAGTGTGATTCCATTGATTATTAGAATCAAATTTGATTAGATTAGTTTAGTAGTACGTTAAAAGGGCATGAGAATCAAATCTTTATAGCATTGGAGGTTGTTATGAAAAGAAAAAAGCTATCCACACGAGAACTATTGTTGATTAATGTTGTCGTATAACTAGTTCCTTTCCTATGTATTTTACTTAAACTTTCGTGAATACTTTAATGCGCTAATCTGTAGTTGCACAATTTGATTAAACTACAAGAAAATCTCATTTACTTTCTCATGTTAGCTTGATTGAGTTTTTTTTAATCGATCATACAATGTGTTTCTTGTTTGACAACTTTTTACTTCCATTCCATCACTGTAATGTGATTCTCCATTCTTATTGATTTCAAGGGTCGGTCGTGGTTTCTTGTTTGGTTTTGGTTTTGTTCAAACAATAGGCTCTATGTTTCATTTTTGATTAATTAGTGTGATTTCATTGATTATTATAATCAAATTTGATTAGATTTGTTCAGTAGTGCGATAAGAAGGCATAAGAATCAAATCTTTATAGCACTGTAGGTTGTTATGAAAAGCGAAAAGCTATCCACGCGAGAAATTGTTGTTGATTGATGTTTTCGTATAACTAGTTTCTTTCCCATTTATTTACATAAACTTTCGTGAATACTTTAATACACTAATCCGTAGCTACACAATTTGATTAAACTACAAGAAAATCTTATTTACTCTGTCATGTTAGCTTTATTGAGTTCCTTTTAATCGATCATACATTATTTTTCTTGTTTGACAACTGTTTACTTCCATTCCATCACTGTAATGTGATTCTCTATTCTTATTGATTTCAAGGGTCGTTCGTGTGGTTTCGTGTTCGGTTTTTGTTTTTTTCAAACAATAGGCTCTATGTTTCATTTTTGATTAATTAGTGTGATTCCATTGATTATTAGAATCAAATTTGATTAGATTAGTTCAGTAGTGCGATAAGAAGGCATGAGAATCAAATCTTTATAGCACTGTAGGTTGTTATGCAAAGCGAAAAGCAATCCACGCGAGAATTGTTGTTGGTTGATGTTTTCGTATAACTAGTTTCTTTCCCATTTATGTACTTAAACTTTCGTGAATACTTTAATACACTAATCTGTTGCTACAAAATTTGATTAAACTACAAGAAAATCTTATTTACTTTGTCATGTTAGCTTCATTGAGTTCCTTTTAATCGATCATACATTGTGTTTCTTGTTTGACAACTGTTTACTTCCATTCCATCACTGTAAAGTGATTCTCCATTCTTATTTATTTCAAGGGTCGTTCGTGTGGTTTCGTGTTCGGTTTTGGTTTTATTCAAACAATAGGCTGTATGTTTCCTTTTTGATTAATTAGTGTGATTCCATTGATTATTATAATCAAATTTGATTAGATTAGTTTAGTAGTGCATTAAAAAGGCATGAGAATCAAATCCTTATAGCACTGGAGGTTGTTATGAAAAGCAAAAAGCTATCCACTCGAGAACTATTATTGATTAATGTTGTCGTATAAGTAGTTTCTTTCCTATGTATTTTACTTAAACTTTCGTGAATACTTTAATGCGCTAATCTGTAGTTGCACAATTTGATTAAACTACAAGAAAATCTTATTTACTTTGTCATGTTAGCTTGATGGAGTTCCTTTTAATCGATCATACAATATGTTTCTTGTTTGACAACTGTTTACTTCCATTCCATCACTGTATTGTGATTCTCCATTCTTATTGATTTCAAGGGTCGTTCGTGTGGTTTCGTGTTCGGTTTTGGTTTTGTTCAAACTATAGGCTCTATGTTTCATTTTTGATTAATTAGTGTGATTCCATTGATTATTATAATCAAATTTGATTAGATTAGTTCAGTAGTGCGATAAGAAGGCATGAGAATCAAATCTTTATAGCACTGTAAGTTGTTATGAAAAGCGAAAAGCTATCCACACGAGAACTGTTTTGGATAGATGTTTTCGTATAACTAGTTTCTTTCCCATTTATTTACTTAAACTTTCGTAAATACTATAATACACTAATCTGTAGCTACACAATTTGATTAAACTACAAGAAAATCTTATTTACTTGGTCATGTTAGCTTGATTGAGTTCTTTTTAATCGATCATACATTGTGTTTCTTGTTTGACAACTGTTTACTTCCATTCCATCACTGTAATATGATTCTCCATTCTTATTGATTTCAAGGGTCGTTCGTGTCATTTCGTGTTCGGTTTTGGTTTTGTTAAACAATAGGCTCTATGTTTCATTTTGATTAATTAGTGTGATTCCATTGATTATTATAATCAAATTTGATTAGATTAGTTCAGTAGTACGATAAGAAGGCATGAGAATCAAATCTTTATATCACTGTAGGTTGTTATGAAAAGCGAAAAGCTATCCACACGAGAACTGTTGTTGATTGATGTTTTCGTATAACTAGTTTCTTTCAAATTTATTTACTTAAACTTTCGTGAATACTTTAATACACTAATCTGTAGCTACTCAATTTGATTAAACTACAAGAAAATCTTATTTACTTTGTCATGTTAGCTTGATTGAGTTCTTTTTAATCAATTATACATTGTGTTTCTTGTTTGACAATTGTTTACTTTCATTCCATCACTGTAATGTGATTCTTCATTCTTATTGATTTCAAGGGTCGTTCGTGTGGTTTCGTGTTCGGTTTTGGTTTTATTCAAACAATAGGCTCTATGTTTCATTTTTGATTAATTAGTGTGGTTTCATTGATTATTATAATCAAATTTAATTAGATTAGTTTAGTAGTGCGTTAAAAAGGCATGAGAATCAAATCTTTATAGCATTGGAGGTTGTTATGATAACCAAAACGCTATCCACGCGAGAACTATTGTTGATTAATGTTGTCGTATAACCAGTTTCTTTCCTGTGTATTTTACTTAAACTTTCGTGAATACTTTAATGCACTAATCTGTAGTTGCACAATTTGATTAAACTACAAGAAAATCTTATTTACTTTGTCATGTTAGCTTCATTATGTTCCTTTTAATCGATCATACAATATGTTTCTTTCAATTCCATCACTGTAATGTGATTCCCCATTCTTATTGATTTCAAGAGTCGTTCGTGTGGTTTCGTGTTCGGTTTTGGTTTTGTTCAAACAATTGGCTCTATGTTTCGTTTTTGATTAATTAGTATGATTCCATTGATTATTATAATCAAATTTGATTAGATTAGTTCAGTAGTGCGATAAGAAGGCATGGGAATCAAATTTTCATAGCACTATAGGTTGTTATGAAAAGCGAAAAGCTATCCACGCGAGAACTATTGTTGATTAATGTTGTCGTATAACTAGTTTCTTTCCTATGTATTTTACTTAAACTTTCGTGAATACTTTAATGCACTAATCTGTAGTTGCACAATTTGATTAAACTACAAGAAAATCTTATTTACTTTGTCATGTTAGCTTCATTGAGTTCCTTTTAATCGATCATACATTGTGTTTCTTGTTTGACAACTGTTTACTTCCATTCCATCACTGTAATGTGATTCTCCATTCTTATTGATTTCAAGGGTGTTCGTGTGGTTTCGTGTTCGGTTTTGGTTTTGTTCAAACAATAGGCTCTATGTTTCATTTTTAATTAATTAGTGTGATTCCATTGATTATTATAATCAAATTTGATTAGATTAGTTTAGTAGTACGTTAAAAGGGCATGAGAATCAAATCTTTATAGCATTGGAGGTTGTTATGAAAAGAAAAAAGCTATCCACACGAGAACTATTGTTGATTAATGTTGTCGTATAACTAGGTCCTTTCCTATGTATTTTACTTAAACTTTCGTGAATACTTTAATGCACTAATCTGTAGTTGCACAATTTGATTAAACTACAAGAAAATCATTTACTTTCTCATGTTAGCTTGATTGAGTTTTTTTTAATCGATCATACAATGTGTTTCTTGTTTGACAACTTTTACTTCCATTCCATCACTGTAATGTGATTCTCCATTCTTATTGATTTCAAGGGTCGTCGTGTAGTTTCTTGTTTGGTTTTGGTTTTGTTCAAACAATAGGCTCTATGTTTCATTTTTGATTTATTAGTGTGATTTCATTGATTATTATAATCAAATTTGATTAGATTTGTTCAGTAGTGCGATAAGAAGGCATAAGAATCAAATCTTTATAGCACTGTAGGTTGTTATGAAAAGCGAAAAGCTATCCACGCGAGAAATTGTTGTTGATTGATGTTTTCGTATAACTAGTTTCTTTCCCATTTATTTACTTAAACTTTCGTGAATACTTTAATACACTAATCCGTAGCTACACAATTTGATTAAACTACAAGAAAATCTTATTTACTTTGTCATGTTAGCTTTATTGTGTTCCTTTTAATCGATCATACATTATTTTTCTTGTTTGACAACTGTTTACTTCCATTCCATCACTGTAATGTGATTCTCTATTCTTATTGATTTCAAGGGTCGTTCGTGTGGTTTCGTGTTCGGTTTTTGTTTTTTTCAAACAATAGGCTCTATGTTTCATTTTTGATTAATTAGTGTGATTCCATTGATTATTAGAATCAAATTTGATTAGATTAGTTCAGTAGTGCGATAAGAAGGCATGAGAATCAAATCTTTATAGCACTGTAGGTTGTTATGCAAAGCGAAAAGCAATCCACGCGAGAATTGTTGTTGGTTGATGTTTTCGTATAACTAGTTTCTTTCCCATTTATTTACTTAAACTTTCGTGAATACTTTAATACACTAATCTGTTGCTACAAAATTTGATTAAACTACAAGAAAATCTTATTTACTTTGTCATGTTAGCTTCATTGAGTTCCTTTTAATCGATCATACATTGTGTTTCTTGTTTGACAACTGTTTACTTCCATTCCATCACTGTAAAGTGATTCTCCATTCTTATTGATTTCAAGGGTCGTTCGTGTGGTTTCGTGTTCGGTTTTGGTTTTATTCAAACAATAGGCTATATGTTTCCTTTTTGATTAATTAGTGTGATTCCATTGATTATTATAATCAAATTTGATTAGATTAGTTTAATAGTGCGTTAAAAAGGCATGAGAATCAAATCCTTATAGCACTGGAGGTTGTTATGAAAAGCAAAAAGCTATCCACTCGAGAACTATTATTGATTAATGTTGTCGTATAACTAGTTTCTTTCCTATGTATTTTACTTAAACTTTCGTGAATACTTTAATGCGCTAATCTGTAGTTGCACAATTTGATTAAACTACAAGAAAATCTTATTTACTTTGTCATGTTAGCTTCATGGAGTTCCTTTTAATCGATCATACAATATGTTTCTTGTTTGACAACTGTTTACTTCCATTCCATCACTGTATTGTGATTCTCCATTCTTATTGATTTCAAGGGTCGTTCGTGTGGTTTCGTGTTCGGTTTTGGTTTTGTTCAAACTATAGGCTCTATGTTTCATTTTTGATTAATTAGTGTGATTCCATTGATTATTATAATCAAATTTGATTAGATTAGTTCAGTAGTGCGATAAGAAGGCATGAGAATCAAATCTTTATAGCACTGTAAGTTGTTATGAAAAGCGAAAAGCTATCCACACGAGAACTGTTTTGGATAGATGTTTTCGTATAAGTGGTTTCTTTCCCATTTATTTACTTAAACTTTCGTAAATACTATAATACACTAATCTGTAGCTACACAATTTGATTAAACTACAAGAAAATCTTATTTACTTGGTCATGTTAGCTTGATTGAGTTCTTTTTAATCGATCATACATTGTGTTTCTTGTTTGACAACTGTTTACTTCCATTCCATCACTGTAATATGATTCTCCATTCTTATTGATTTCAAGGGTCGTTCGTGTCGTTTCGTGTTCGGTTTTGGTTTTGTTATAACAATAGGCTCTATGTTTCATTTTTGATTAATTAGTGTGATTCCATTGATTATTATAATCAAATTTGATTAGATTAGTTCAGTAGTACGATAAGAAGGCATGAGAATCAAATCTTTATAGCACTGTAGGTTGTTATGAAAAGCGAAAAGCTATCCACATGAGAACTGTTGTTGATTGATGTTTTCGTATAACTAGTTTCTTTCAAATTTATTTACTTAAACTTTCGTGAATACTTTAATACACTAATCTGTAGCTACTCAATTTGATTAAACTACAAGAAAATCTTATTTACTTTGTCATGTTAGCTTGATTGAGTTCTTTTTAATCAATTATACATTGTGTTTCTTGTTTGACAATTGTTTACTTTCATTCCATCACTGTAATGTGATTCTTCATTCTTATTGATTTCAAGGGTCGTTCGTGTGGTTTCGTGTTCGGTTTTGGTTTTATTCAAACAATAGGCTCTATGTTTCATTTTTGATTAATTAGTGTGGTTCCATTGATTATTATAATCAAATTTAATTAGATTAGTTTAGTAGTGCGTTAAAAAGGCATGAGAATCAAATCTTTATAGCATTGGAGGTTGTTATGATAACCAAAACGCTATCCACGCGAGAACTATTGTTGATTAATGTTGTCGTATAACCAGTTTCTTTCCTATGTATTTTACTTAAACTTTCGTGAATACTTTAATGCACTAATCTGTAGTTGCACAATTTGATTAAACTACAAAAAAATCTTATTTACCTTCTCATGTTAGCTTGATTGAGTTCTCTTTACTCGATCAGACATTGTGTTTCTTGTTTGACAACTGTTTACTTTCATTTCATCACTGTAATGTGATTCTCTATTCTTATTGATTTCAAGGGTCGTTCGTGTGGTTTCGTGTTCGGTTTTGGTTTTATTCAAACAATAGGCTCTGTGTTTCATTTTTGATTAATTAGTGTGATTCCATTGATTATTATAATCAAATTTGATTCGATTAGTTTAGTAGTGCGTTAAAAAGGCATGACAATCAAATCTTTAGAGCATTGGAGGTTGTTATGAAAAGCAAAAAGCTATCCACGCGAGAACTATTTTTGATTAATGTTGTCGTATAACTAGTTCCTTTCCTATGTATTTTACTTAAACTTTCGAGAATACTTTAATGCACTAATCTGTAGTTGGACAATTTGATTAAACTACAAGAAAATCTTATTTACTTTCTCATGTTAGCTTGATTGAGTTCTTTTTAATCGATCATACATTGTGTTTCTTGTTTGAAAACTGTTTAATTTCATTCCATCACTGTAATGTGATTCTCCATTCCTATTGATTTCAAGGGTCGTTCGTGTGGTTTCATGTTTGGTTTTGGTTTTGTTCAAACAATAGACTCTATGTTTCATTTTTGAATAATTAAATTTGATTAGATTTGTTCAGTAGTGCGTTAATAAGGCATGAGAATAAATTCTTTATAGCATTGGAGGTTGTTATGAAAAGCGAAAAGCTATCCACGCGAGAACTATTGTTGATTAATGTTGTCGTATAACTACTTCCTTTCCTATGTATTTTAATTAAACTTTCGTGAATACTTTAATGCACTAATCTGTAGTTGCACAATTTGATTAAACTACAAGAAAATCTTATTTACTTTGTCATGTTAGCTTCATTGTGTTCCTTTTAATCGATCATACAATATGTTTCTTTCCATTCCATCACTGTAATGTGATTCCCCATTCTTATTGATTTCAAGAGTCGTTCGTGTGGTTTCGTGTTCGGTTTTGGTTTTGTTCAAACAATTGGCTCTATGTTTCGTTTTTGATTAATTAGTGTGATTCCATTGATTATTACAATCAAATTTGATTAGATTAGTTCAGTAGTGCGATAAGAAGGCATGAGAATCAAATTTTCATAGCACTGTAGGTTGTTATGAAAAGCGAAAAGCTATCCACGCGAGAACTATTGTTGATTAATGTTGTCGTATAACTAGTTCCTTTCCTATGTATTTTAATTAAACTTTCGTGAATACTTTAATGCACTAATCTGTAGTTGCACAATTTGATAAAACTACAAGAAAATCTTATTTACTTTGTCATGTTAGCTTTATTGAGTTCCTTTTAATCGATCATACATTGTGTTTCTTGTTTGACAACTGTTTACTTCCATTCCATCAATGTAATGTGATTCTCAATTCTTATTGATTTCAAGGGTCGTTCGTGTGGTTTCGTGTTCGGTTTTGGTTTTATTCAAACAATAGGCTCTATGTTTCATTTTTGATTAATTAGTGTGATTCCATTGATTATTATAATCAAATTTGATTAGATTAGTTTAGTACTGCGTTAAAAAGGCTTGAGAATCAAATCTTTATAGCATTGGAGGTTGTTATGAAAAGCAAAAAGCTATTCACGCGAGAACTATTGTTGATTAATGTGTCGTATAACTACTTCCTTTCCTATGTATTTTAATTAAACATTCGTGAATACTTTAATGCAGTAATCTGTAGTTGCACAATTTGTTTAAACTACAAGAAAATCTTATTTACTTTGTCATGTTAGCTTCATTGTGTTCCTCTTAATCGATCATACAATATGTTTCTTTCCATTCCATCACTGTAATGTGATTCCCCATTCTTATTGATTTCAAGAGTCGTTCGTGTGGTTACGTGTTCGGTTTTGGTTTTGTTCAAACAATTGGCTCTATGTTTCGTTTTTTCATTAATTAGTGTGATTCCATTGATTATTATAATCAAATTTGATTAGATTAGTTCAGTAATGCGATAAGAAGGCATGAGAATCAAATTTTCATAGCACTGTAGGTTGTTATGAAAAGCTAAAAGCTATCCACGCGAGAACTATTGTTGATTAATGTTGTCGTATAACTAGTTCCTTTCCTATGTATTTTAATTAAACTTTCGTGAATATTTTAATGCACTAATCTGTAGTTGCACAATTTGATTAAACTACAAGAAAATCTTATTTACTTTGTCATGTTAGCTTCATTGAGTTCCTTTTAATCGATCATACATTGTGTTTTTTGTTTGATAACTGTTTACTTCCATTCCATCAATGTAATGTGATTCTCCATTCTTATTGATTTCAAGGGTCGTTCGTGTGGTTTCGTGTTCGGTTTTGGTTTTATTCAAACAACAGGCTCTATGTTTCATTTTTGATTAATTAGTGTGATTGCATTGATTATTATAATCAAATTTGATTAGATTAGTTTAGTACTGCGTTAAAAAGGCTTGAGAATCAAATCTTTATAGCAATGGAGGTTGTTATGAAAAGCAAAAAGCTATTCACGCGAGAACTATTGTTGATTAATGTTGTCGTATAACTAGTTCCTTTCCTATGTATTTTACTTAAACTTTCGTGAATACTTTAATGCACTAATCTGTAGTTGCACAATTTGATTAAACTACAAGAAAATCTTTTTTACTTTGTCGTGTTAGCTTCATTGAGTTCCTTTTAATCGATCATACAATACGTTTCTTGTTTGACAACTGTTTACTTCCATTCCATCACTATAATGTGATTTTCCATTCTTATTGATTTCAAGGGTCGTTCGTGTGGTTTCGTGTGCGGTTTTGGTTTTGTTCAAACAATAGGCTCTATTTTTCATTTTTGATTAATTAGTATGATTCCATTGATTATTATAATCAAATTTGATTAGATTAGTTCAGTAGTGCGATAAGAAGGCATGAGAATCAAATCTTTATAGCACTGTTGGTTGTTATAAAAAGCAAAAAGCTATTCACGCGAGAACTGTTGTTGATTGATGTTTTCGTATAACTAGTTTCTTTCCCATTTATTTACTTAAACTTTCATGAATACTTTAATGCACTAATTTGTAGTTGCATAATTTGATTAAACTACATGAAAATCTTATTTACTTTCTCATGTTAGCTTGATTGGGTTATTTTTAATCGATCATACATTGTGTTTCTTGTTTGACAACTATTTACTTTCATTCCATCACTGTAACGTGATTCTCCATTCTTATTGATTTCAAGGGTCGTTCGTGTGGTTTCGTGTTTGGTTTTGGTTTTGTTCAAACAATAGGCTCTATGTTTCATTTTTGTTTAGTTAGTGTGATTCCATTGATTATTATAATCAAATTTGATTAAATTTATTCAGTAGTGCGTTAAGAAGGCATGAGAATCAAATCTTTATAGGATTGGAGGTTGTTATGAAAAGCGAAAAGCTATCCACGCGAGAACTATTGTTGATTAATGTTGTCGTATAACTAGTTCCTTTCCTATGTATTTTACTTAAACTTTCGTGAATACTTTTATGCGCTAATCTGTAATTGCACAATTTGATTAAACTACAAGAAAATTTTATTTACTTTGTCATGTTAGCTTCATTGAGTTCCTTTTAATCGATCATACATTGTGTTTCTTGTTTGACAACTGTTTACTTCCATTCCATCACTATAACGTGATTCTCCATTAGTATTGATTTCAAGGGTCGTTCGTGTGGTTTCGTGTTCGGTTTTGGTTTTGTTCAAACAATAGGCTCTATGTTTAATTTTTGATTAATTAGTGTGATTTCATTGATTATTATAATCAAATTTGATTAGATTAGTTCAGTAGTGCGACAAGAAGGCATGAAAATCAAATCTTTATAGCACTATAGGTTGTTATGAAAAGCGAAAAGCTATCCACGCGAGAACTGTTGTTGATTGATGTTTTCGTATAACTAGTTTCTTTCACATTTATTTATTTAAACTTTTATGAATACTGTAATGCAGTAATCTGTAGTTGCACAATTTGATTAAACTACAAGAAAATCTTATTTACTTTCTCATGTTAGCTTCCTTGAGTTTCATTTAATCGATCATACAATATGTTTCTTGTTTGACAACTGTTTACTTCCATTCCATCACTGTAATGTGATTCTCCATTCTTATTGATTTCAAGGGTCGTTCGTGTGGTTTCGTGTTTGGTTTTGGTTTTGTTCAAACAATAGGCTCTATGTTTCATTTTTGATTAATTAGTGTGATTCCATTGATTATTATAATCAAATTTGATTAGATTAGTTTACTAGTGCGATAAGAAGGCATGAGAATCAAATCTTTATAGCACTGTAGGTTGTTATGAATGGCGAAAAGCTATCCACGCGAGAAATTGTTGGTGATTGATGTTTTCGTATAACTAGTTTCTTTCCCATTTATTTACTTAAACTTTTGTGAATACTTTAATATACTAATCTGTAGCTACACAATTTGATTAAACTACAAGAAAATCTTATTTACTTTGTCATGTTAGCTTCATTGAGTTCCCTTTAATTGATCATACATTATTTTTCTTGTTTGACAACTGTTTACTTCCATTCCATCACTGTAATGTGATTCTCTATTCTTATTGATTTCAAGGGTTGTTCGTGTGGTTTCGTGTTGGGTTTTGGTTTTATTCAAACAATAGGCTCTATGTTTCATTTTGGATTAATTAGTGTGATTCCATTGATTTTTATAATCAAATTTGATTATATTAGTTTAGTAGTGCATAAAAAAGGCATGAGAATCAAATCTTTATAGTATTGGAGGTTGTTATGAAAAGCAAAAAACTATCCACGCGAGAACTTTTGTTGATTGATGTTGTCGTATAACTAGTTCATTTCCTATATATTTTACTTAAACTTTCGTGAATACTTTAATGCACTAATCTGTAGTTGCACAATTTGATTAAACTACAAGAAAATCTTATTTACTTTGTCATGTTAGCTTCATGGAGTTCCTTTTAATCGATCATACAATATGTTTCTTGTTTGACAACTTTTTACTTCCATTCCATCACTGTAATGTGATTCTCCATTCTTATTGATTTCAAGGGTCGTTTGTGTGGTTTCGTGTTCGGTTTTGGTTTTATTCAAACAATAGGTTCTATGTTTCATTTTTGATTAATTAGTGTGATTCCATTGATTATTATAATCAATTTTGATTAGATTAGTTCAGTAGTGCGATAAGAAGGCATGAGAATCAAATCTTTATAGCACTATAGGTTGTTATGAAAAGCGAAAAGCTATCCACGCGAGAACCGTTGTTGATTGGTGTTTTCGTATAACTAGTTTCTTTCACATTTATTTATTTAAACTTTTATGAATACTATAATGCACTAATCTGTAGTTGCATAATTTGATTAAACTACAAGAAAATCTTATTAACTTTCTCATGTTAGATTCATTGAGTTCCGTTTAATCGATCATACAATATGTTTCTTGTTTGACAACTGTTTACTTCCATTCCATCACTGTAATGTGATTCTCCATTCTTATTGATTTCAAAGGTCGTTCGTGTGGTTTCGTGTTCGATTTTGGTTTTGTTCAAACAATAGGCTCTATGTTTCATTTTTGATTAATTAGTGTGTTTCCATTGATTATTAGAATCAAATTTGATTAGATTAGTTCAGTAGTGTGATAAGAAGGCATGAGAATCAAATCTTTATAGCACTGTAGGTTGTTATGCAAAGCGAAAAGCTATCCACGCGAGAAATGTTGTTGGTTGATGTTTTCGTATAACTAGTTTCTTACCATTTATTTACTTAAACTTTCGTGAATACTTTAATACACTAATCTGTTGCTACACAATTTGATTAAACTATAAGAAAATCTTATTTACTTTGTCATGTTAGCTTCATTGAGTTCCTTAATCGATCATACATTGTGTTTCTTGTTTGACAACTGTTACTTCCATTCCATCACTGTAAAGTGATTCTCCATTCTTATTGATTTCAAGGGTCGTTCGTGTGTTTCGTGTTTGGTTTTGGTTTTGTTAACAACAATAGGCTCTATGTTTCCTTTTTTGATTAGTGTGTGATTCCATTGATTATTATAATCAAATTTGATTAGATTAGTTTAGTAGTGCGTTAAAAAGGCATGAGAATCAAATCTTTATAGCATTGGAGGTTGTTATGAAAAGCAAAAAGCTATCCACTCGAGAACTATTGTTGATTAATGTTGTCGTATAACTAGTTCCTTTCCTATGTATTTTACTTAAACTTTCGTGAATATTTTAATGCGCTAATCTGTAGTTGCACAATTTGATTAAACTACAAGAAAATCTTATTTACTTTGTCATGTTAGCTTCATTGAGTTCCTTTTAATAGATCATACATTGTGTTTCTTGTTTGACAACTGTTTACTTCCATTCCATCACTGTAATGTGATTCTCCATTCTTATTGATTTCAAGGGTCGTTCGTGTGGTTTCGTGTTCGGTTTTGGTTTTATTCAAACAATAGGCTCTATGTTTCCTTTTTGATTAATTAGTGTGATTCCATTGATTATTATAATCAAATTTGATTAGATTAGTTTAGTAGTGCGTTAAAAAGGCATGAGAATCAAATCTTTATAGCATTGGAGGTTGTTATGAAAAGCAAAAAGCTATCCACTCGAGAACT
The DNA here is from genome assembly GCA_025506415.1 of Flaveria robusta. Lineage (NCBI taxonomy): Eukaryota > Viridiplantae > Streptophyta > Magnoliopsida > Asterales > Asteraceae > Flaveria > Flaveria robusta. Next base: position 579,987 of record CM046463.1, read on the forward strand.
ATTGTTGATTAATGTTGTCGTATAACTAGTTCCTTTCCTATGTATTTTACTTAAACTTTCGTGAATACTTTAATGCGCTAATCTGTAGTTGCACAATTTGATTAAACTATAAGAAAATCTTATTTACTTTCTCATGTTAGCTTGATTGAGTTTTTTTTAATCGATCATACATTGTGTTTCTTGTTTGACAACTGTTTACTTTCATTCCATCACTGTAATGTGATTCTCCACTCTTATTGATTTCAAGGGTTGTTCGTGTGGTTTCGTATTCGGTTTTGGTTTTGTTCAAAGAATAGGCTCTATGTTTCATTTTTGATTAATTAGTGTGACTCCATTGATTATTATAATCAAATTTGATTAGATTTGTTCAGTAGTGTGTTAAGAAGGCATGAGAATCAAGTCTTTGTAGCATTGTAAGATGTTACGAAAAGCGAAAAGCTATCCAACGCGAGAACTGTTGTTGATTGATGTTTTCCTATAACTAGTTTCTTTCACATTTATTTACTTAATCTTTCGTGAATACTTTAATAAACTAATCTGTAGCTACTCAATTTGATTAAACTACAAGAAAATCTTATTTACTTTGTCATGTTAGCTTGATTGAGTTCTTTTTAATCGATTATACATTGTGTTTCTTGTTTGATAACTGTTTACTTTCATTCCATCACTGTAATGTGATTCTCCATTCTTATTGATTTCAAGGGCTGTTCGTCTGGTTTCGTGTTCGGTTTTGGTTTTATTCAAACAGTAGGCTCTATGTATAATTTTTGATTAATTAGTGTGATTCCATTGATTATTATAATCAAATTCGATTAGATTATTTTAGTAGTGCGTTAAAAAGGCATGAGAATCAAATCTTTATAGCATTGGAGGTTGTTATGAAAAGCGAAAAACTATCCACGCGAGAACGATTGTTGATTAATGTTGTCGTATAACTAGTTACTTTCCTATGTATTTTACTTAAACTTTCATGAATACTTTAATGCACTTATCTGTATTGCACAATTTATTAAACTACAAGAACTCTTATTTACTTTGTCATGTTAGCTTGATTGAGTTCTTTTTAATCGATCATGCATTGTGTTTCTTGTTTAACAACTGTTTACTTTCATTCCATCACTGTAATGTGATTCTCCGAACTTATTGATTTCAAGGGTCGTTTCTTGTGGTTTCGTATTCAGTTTTGGTTTTGTTCAGGCAATAGGCTCTATGTTTCATTTTTGATTAATTAGTGTGATTCCATTGATTATTATAATCAAATTTGATTAGATTGGTTTAGTAGTGCGTTAAAAAGGCATGAGAATCAAATCTTTATAGCATTGGAGGTTGTTATGAAAAGCGAAAAGCTATCCACGCGAGAACTATTGTTCATTAATGTTGTCGTATAACTAGTTCCTTTCCTATGTATTTTACTTAAACTTTAGTGAATTCTTTAATGTACTAATCTGTTGTTGCACAATTTGATTAAACTACAAGAAAATCTAATTTACTTTGTCATGTTAGCTTCATTGAGTTGCATTTAATCGATCATACATTGTGTTTCTTGTTTGACAACTGTTTACTTCCATTCCATCACTGTAATGTGATTCTCCATTCTTATTGATTTCAAGGGTCGTTCGTGTGGTTTCGTGTTCGGTTTTGGTTTTGTTCAAACAATAGGCTCTATGTTTCATTTTTGATTAATTAGTGTGTTTCCATTGATTATTATAATAGAATTTGATTAGATTAGTTCAGTAGTGGGATAAGAAGGCATGAGAATCAATTTTTAATAGCACTGTAGGTTGTTATGAAAAGCAAAAAGCTATCCACGCGAGAACTGTTGTTGATTGATGTTTTCGTATAACTAGTTTCTTTCCCATTTATTTACTTAAACTTTCGTGAATACTTTAATACACTAATCTGTAGATACTCAATTTGATTAAACTACAAGAAAATCTTATTTACTTTGTCATGTTAGCTTGATTGAGTTCTTTTTAATCGATTATACGTTGTGTTTCTTGTTTGACAACTGTTTACTTTCATTCCATCACTGTAATGTGATTCTCCATTCTTATTGATTTCAAGGGTCGTTCGTGTGGTTTCGTGTTCGGTTTTGGTTTTATTCAAACAATAGGCTCTATGTTCCATTTTTGATTAATTAGTGTGATTCCATTGATTATTATAATCAAATTTGATTAGCTTAGTTTAGTAGTGCATTAAAAAGGCATGAGAATCAAATCTTTATAGCATTGGAGGTTGTTATGAAAAGCGAAAAGCTATCCACGCGAGAACTATTGTTGATTAATGTTGTCGTATAACTAGTTCCTTTCCTATGTATTTTACTTAAACTTTTGTGAATACTTTAACGCACTAATCTGTAGTTGCACAATTTGATTAAACTACAAGAAAATCTTATTTACTTTCTCATGTTAGCTTGATTGAGTTCTTTTTAATCGATCATACATTGTGTTTCTTGTTTGACAACTGTTTACTTCCATTCCATCACTCTAATGTGATTCTCCATTCTTATTGATTTCAAGGGTCGTTTCTTGTGGTTTCGTGTTCGGTTTTGGTTTTGTTCAAACAATAGGCTCTATGTTTCATTTTTGATTAATTAGTGTGATTCCATTGATTATTATAATCAAATTTGATTAGTTTAGTTTAGTAGTGCGTTAAAAAGGCATGAGAATCAAATCTTTCTAACATTGGAGGTTGTTATGAAAAGCGAAAAGCCATCCACACGAGAACTACTGTTGATTAATGTTGTCGTATAAATAGTTCCTTTCCTATGTATTTTACTTAAACTTTCGTGAATACTTTAATACACTAATCTGTAGCTACTCAATTTGATTAAACTACAAGAAATCTTATTTACTTTGTCATGTTAGCTTAATTGAGTTCTTTTAATCGATATACATTGTGTTTCTTGTTTGACAACCGTTTACTTTCATTCCATCACTGTAATGTGATTCTCCATTCTTATTGATTTCAAGGGTCGTTCGTGTGGTTTTCGTGTTCGGTTTTGGTTTTATTCAAACAATAGGCTCTATGTTTCTATTTTTGATTAATTAGTGTGATTCTATTGATTATTATAATCAATTTGATTAGATTAGTTTAATAGTGCGTTAAAAGGCATGAGAATCAAATCTTTATGGCATTGGAGGTTGTTATGAAAAGCGAAAAGCTATCCACGCGGAACTATTGTTGATTAATGTTGTCGTATAACTAGTTCCTTTCCTATGTATTTTATTAAACTTTCGTGAATACTTTAATGCGCTAATCTGTAGTTGCACAATTTGATTAAACTACAAGAAAATCTTATTTACTTTGTAATGTTAGCTTCATTGAGTTCCTTTTAATCGATCATACATTGTGTTTCTTGTTTGACAACTGTTTACTTCCATTCCATCACTGTAACGTGATTCTCCATTCTTATTGATTTCAAGGGTCGTTCGTGTGGTTTCGTGTTCGGTTTTGGTTTCGTTCAAACAATAGGATGTATGTTTCATTTTTGATTAATTATTGTGATTCCATTGATTATAATAATCAAATTTGATTAGATTAGTTCAGTAGTGCGATAAGAAGGCATGAGAATCAAATCTTTATAGCACTGTAGGTTGTTATGAAAAGCGAAAAGCAAACCACACGAATACTGTTGTTGATTGATGTTTTTGTATAACTAGTTTCTTTCCCATTTATTTACTTAAACTTTCGTGAATACTTTAATACACTAATCTGTAGCTACTCAATTTGATTAAACTACAAGAAAATCTTATTTACTTGTCATGTTAGCTTATTGAGTTCTTTTTATCGATTATACATTATCTTTCTTGTTTGACAACCGTTTACTTTCATTCCATCACTGTAATGTGATTCTCCATTCTTACTGATTTCAAGGGTCGTTCGTGTGGTTTCGTGTTCGGTTTTGGTTTTATTCAAACAATAGGCTCTATGTTCTATTTTTGATTAATTAGTGTGATTCTATTGATTATTATAATCAAATTTGATTAGATTAGTTTAATAGTGCGTTAAAAAGGCATGAGAATCAAATCTTTATGGCATTGGAGGTTGTTATGAAAAGCAAAAAGCTATCTATGCAAGAACTATTGTTGATTAATGTTGTCGTATAACTAGTTCATTTCCTATGTATTTTACTTAAACTTTCATGAATACTTTAAGGCACTAATCTGTAGTTGTACAATTTGATTAAACTACAAGAAAATCTTATTTACTTTCTCATGTTAGCTTGATTGAGTTCTTTTCATCGATCATATATGTGTGTTTCTTTTTGACAACTGTTTACTTTCATTCCATCACTGTAATGTGATTCTCCATTATTATTGATTTCAAGGTCGTTTCTTGTGGTTTCGTGTTCGGTTTGGTTTTGTTCAACAATAGGCTCTATGTTTTCATTTTGATTAATTAGTGTGATTCCATTGATTATTATAATCAAATTTGATTAGATTAGTTTAGTAGTGCGTTAAAAAGGCATGAGAATCAAATCTTTATAGCATTGGAGGTTGTTATGAAAAGCGAAAAGCTATCCACGCGAGAACTATTGTTGATTAATGTTGTCGTATAACTAGTTCCTTTCCTATGTATTTTACTTAAACTTTCGTGAATACTTTAATGCACTAATCTGTAGTTGCACAATTTGATTAAACTACAAAAATCTTATTTACTTTGTAATGTTAGCTTCATTGAGTTCCTTTTAATCGATCATACATTGTGTTTCTTGTTTGACAACTGTTTACTTCCATTCCATCACTGTAATGGATTCTCCATTCTTATTGATTTCAAGGGTCGTTCGTGTGGTTTCGTGTTCGTTTTGGTTTTGTTCAAACAATAGGCTGTATGTTTCTTTTTGATTAATTAGTGTGATTCCTTGATTTATAATCAAATTTGATTAGATTAGTTCAGTAGTGCGATAAGAAGGCATGAGATCAAATCTTTATAGCACTGTAGGTTGTTATGAAAAGCGAAAAGCTAACCACACGAGAACTGTTGTTGATTGATGTTTTCGTATAACTAGTTTCTTTCCCATTTATTTACTTAAACTTTCGTGAATCCTTTAATACACTAATCTGTAGCTACTCAATTTGATTAAAATACAAGAAAATCTTATTTACTTTGTCATGTTAGCTTGATTGAGTTCTTTTTAATCTATTATACATTGTGTTTCTTGTTGACAACTTTTACTTTCATTCGATCACTGTAATGTGATTCTCCATTCTTATTGATTTCAAGGTCTTCGTGTGGTTTCGTGTTCGGTTTTGGTTTGATTCAAACAATAGGCTCTATGTTCCATTTTGATTAATTAGTGTGATTCCATTGATTATTATAATCAAATTTGATTAGATTAGTTTAGTAGTGCGTTAAAAAGGCATGAGAATCAAATCTTTATGGCATTGGAGGTTGTTATGAAAAGCAAAAAGCTATCCACGCGAGAACTATTGTTGATTAATGTTGTCGTATAACTAGTTCCTTCCAATGTATTTACTTAAACTTTCGTGAATACTTTAATGCGCTAATCTGTAGTTGCACAATTTGATTAAACTACAAGAAAATCTTATTACTTTGTCATGTTAGCTCATTGAGTTCTTTTAATCGATCATAACATTGTGTTTCTTGTTTACAACTGTTTACTTCCATTCCATCACTATAATGATTCTCCATTCTTATTGATTTCAAGGTCGTTCGTGTGTTTCGTGTTCGGTTTTGGTTTTATTCAAACAATAGGCTGTATGTTTCATTTTTGATTAATTATTGTGATTCCATTGATTATTTTAATCAAATTTGATTAGATTAGTTCAGTAGTGCGATAAGAAGGCATGAGAATCAAATTTTCATAGCACTGTAGGTTTTTATGAAAAGCGAAAAGCTATCCACGCGAGAACTATTGTTGATTAATGTTTCGTATAACTAGTTCCTTTCCTATTTATTTACTTAACTTTCGTGAATTCTTTAATGACTAATCTGTTGTTGCACAATTTGATTAACTACAAGAAAATCTATTTACTTTGTCATGTTAGCTTCATTGAGTTCATTTAATCGATCATACATGTGTTTCTTGTTTGACAACTGTTTACTTCCATTCCATCACTGTAATGGTGTTCTCATTCTATTGATTCAAGGGTCGTTCGTGTGGTTTCGTGTTCGGTTTTGGTTTTTGTTCAAACAATAGGCTCTATGTTTCATTTTTGATTAATTAGTTGGTTTCATTGATTATTATAATAGAATTTGATTAGATTAGTTCAGTAGTGGATAAGAAGGCATGAGAATCAATTTTTATAGCACTGTAGGTTGTTATGAAAAGCAAAAAGCTATCCCGCGAGAACTGTTGTTGATATGTTTTCGTATAACTAGTTTCTTTCCCATTTATTTACTTAAACTTTCGTGAATACTTTAATACACTAATCTGTAGCTACTCAATTTGATTAAACTACAAGAAAATCTTATTTACTTTGTCATGTTAGCTTGATTGAGTTCTTTTTAATCGATTATACGTTGTGTTTCTTGTTTGACAACTGTTTACTTTCATTCCATCACTGTAATGTGATTCCCATTCTTATGATTTCAAGGGTCGTTCGTGTGGTTTCGTGTTCGGTTTTGGTTTTATTCAAACAATAGGCTCTATGTTCCATTTTTGATTAATTAGTGTGATTCCATTGATTATTATAATCAAATTTGATTAGCTTAGTTTAGTAGTGCATTAAAAAGGCATGAGAATCAAATCTTTATAGCATTGGAGGTTGTTATGAAAAGCGAAAAGCTATCCACGCGAGAACTATTGTTGATTAATGTTGTCGTATAACTAGTTCCTTTCCTATGTTTTTACTTAACCTTTTGTGAATACTTTAAACGCACTAATCTGTAGTTGCACAATTTGATTAAACTACAAGAAAATCTATTTATTTTCTCATGTTAGCTTGATTGAGTTCTTTTTATCGACATACATTGTGTTTCTTTGTTTGACAACTTTTTACTTCCATCTCACCTAATGTGATTCTCCATTCTTATTAATTTCAAGGGTCGTTTCTTGTGTTTTTGTGTTCGGTTTTGGTTTTGTTCAACAATAGGCTCTATGTTTTCAATTTTTGATTAATTAGTGTGATTCATGATTATTATAACAATTTGATTAGTTTAGTTTAGTAGTGCGTTAAAAAGGCATGACAATCAAATCTTTCTAACATTGGAGGTTGTT